>QLTV01002845.1:0-40708 GCA_003457575.1 Thermophis baileyi | reverse complement strand
CTTCAAGTTGCTAAGTTTGAAGACTTCTGTTACAGAACTTCAAAGCACCTCCTGAAAAATCTAGGAATGAAAGATCAAGCTGTTTCTTATTGATGGAAGAGAATATATGTAGCCCAAGGTTGAACTGTGGGTACTTTGGTGCTCTGTGAGCTTGCATGTTTGCTTACAGATGTTTCATTACCAGACTAGGTAACATCTAGGCAGTTTTCCTCTCAGAGCAGAGCGAGTAAGCCAGCTGCCTGTAATTTGCAGTTTACTCGTGAGCACCATGCTCACGAGTAAACGTGCTCACGAGTAAACTGCAAATTAGAAGCAGCTGGCAGATCGCTGGCTTGCTCTGCTCTGAGAGGAAAACTGCCTTTTCCTCTCCGACTTGTGTTAGCAGAGAGAAGGAAGAGGCAGAGGCGGCGCTGGCTGATCGCTTCTCAGCCGGCGTGGTTTCCTGGGCTCCCTTCACCCTCCTCCTCCTGGAGCCCATCATGACAAAGAAGAAGCCCTGACAGCTGCGCCAGGCGAGGAGGGGTGTGTGCCGGGGCTGTTGCTGCCTCTGTTGCTGCAGCCTCTTCTTTGCCACTTCCCTCCCCCACCCCGGCTCGCCGGTCTCTTTAAATCGCGCCTCTTTCTCACCACGAGTGCTCCACCCCCCCTGCGCTACCCTGAAATGAGCCCGTCCTTGGTAGAAAGCGCGCGTGGCAGGCTCCTCTCAAGGGCCCGAGCAGGACAAACCAATTGGGAAAGGATGGGGGGGTTAGGAGGAGGAACGGAAGCATCTCGGATCGCCTCCCGGGTGGCTTTCCCGGCAGAGCTGCCTGTGTTGGGATGCCCTGCCTTTCCCTCCCTCTCTCTTCCGGGGGGGGGGAAGAACCCCTGAACTGGTGCTGGAGGGTGGGAAACTGATGCCTGTCCAGAGGCTGACGAGCCCAGGAGCAGCGCGCCCGCGAAGCCCAGCTGGGCGGAGGGACGCGGGGCATGCCAACACAGACACCTCTGCCGGAAAAGACAGCGATCCGAGATCCCTCCGTTTCTCCTCCTTACCTTATCTCTCCCCCCCCCCATCCTTTCCCAATTGCTTTGTCCTGCTAGAGAGGAGCCTGCCACGCGCGCTTTCTACAGAGGACGAGCTCATTTCAGGGTGGTGGTGGGGGGTCAAGGGGGGGGGGTTAACTCGCTGCTGGTTCACTTCCTCCCATGCCGCGTGGCCGCCCCTCGTGGGCGGCGCATGTGCAGTGCAAAAAAATTAAAAAAGCCAAAAACAAGATGGCGACGCATGCGCAGTGCCAGAAACTCGGCTTCTGCCCATGCGCAGAAGAAATTTTTTTTAAAAAAAATCCCAAAAAATATGGCGGCGCCCACGGACTGGCACCGACCGAACCGGATCCATGACATCATCGTGACATCACCAGTGGGTCGCTACCGGTTCAGGAGAACCAGTCCGAACCGGGAGGAACCCACCTCTGCTGCATACCTTACTTTAGTTCCACTGTACTAGCACTACACACTCTCCATCAGTCCTGCTGTGCTTGCATTGCATCCTGCCAGCAACTTATGCACCCACCCATACCTCGCCAGGCACCTTCCCTCACTGGGCTGCAGCCACTTAGCTGCCTGCCAACCTCCTTATAAACCACCTGGCACTTGCAACTTCTTGCCAGTTTCCCCATTGACTTTGCTTTTTGGAAGCTGGCAGGAAGTTGCAAAGAGGTTTTCACTTAACAATATGTGATCCTCATGTAAAAACAGCAGTGGCAACTTACATGCTGCTGTTACAGAATTTGCCATCACTTATAAATGTGGTTATCATGTACTTTACAACTACATAACTTAGCAATGTAAATTCCGATTCCAGTTACTGTAGTTAACCATGGACTATCTGTGTAGGAAAAGAAAAAGAAAAAAGCATGAGAGAGGGGAATAACGTGAAAAGGGAAATAGTATAGGCCAATTGGATGAAGTGGTATAGAAAACCTAATTGTATTGTAAGTAGTCACCAAATGGATATGATTAAGAAACTACAAACTGTTCTTCCTGTGGCTTGTTTAGGGTGTTATTCAAACAAGTGACTCTGGCTCATTTTTCAGAATGAGTCAGGAAAAGAAGCTGGAGTCATTAAACCAAATATATGGAGAGGGTAAAGAAAATAAGTTACATCAGTTGCACAATATTGCAATACAGTAGTGAGCTTAAGTCAGTTTGGATTCCCAGTCAGAAAAAAATTCCCATACTTCTCAATTGACATTCTCATGGCTAAAAAATTACTTAGAAAACCAACAAACTGGAAAAGGTCCAAATAATCATTTTATGAGTTCAGAGCTAGCAGGTTACAGCCAATTACTGGTCTCTTGCCCAGTAATGGCAAGAGCAAGAACCACAAAGTTGTATAGATTGTTATTACATAATAAAGTAATCAAGGATAGTTTGTGTGCGCAGAAAATCCTAAATAACTGCTTTATAACTAACTATTAAAGAAAATTGCCACAAGTACAGGGTATCTTTCATGATTTCAAAACATTTCAAACACATTCTTGGAAATATAACATAGCATTTCTTTGCAACTTCTTTGAAATTGAGTTGAGGCTCTAATTGTTATTCTATCAAGCTGATCCTGCTTTTACAGTAGGAAGAGTTAAAGAATTATAGCAATATATATCCTTGACTCCTCCTCTCAACAAGGCATAAACTCTGGCCAATTATCCCCTGACTGGCACAATATGTGAGAGGTACAGAAAAGTACACCTAAAGAAACATACAGCACTGCTATCCCTAAAATAAGTAAATATACGTACATATTGATTTAAACAGAGTTCTTATTCCAACCCACCACAGCCACAAATGTCAGTTCTGATTAAATCCACTTTTTAGTTCAGAAATATTTTTTAAACAATTGAAAGGGAGGGGTTAGTAGAATGGGATCTTCTAAGCATCTGATTCTCTTTAAACAAGATTGCAAGGGAGAAGTCTATTTGCTTGGAGATTGGTAAGAGAGCCCATGGAGTCATTCATGCAATTTGAACATGTAGAGTTCAAACTACCGGTAGCTACTTTATTATTCTGTACACCAATTTCACAGGAATCTTCCCAGACTAGCAGATTTGCCTGGGAAAGACTAGATAAGGCTCAAAGGCATTCAGTGTGTGTGTGTGTCTGTGTTTGTGTTTGTGTTTCAGTCAGACCTTGCCTCTTATGTTTACATAAGGAATCCACATGTGTGATAGTTATTTGGCATATGCTAGCAGAGAATTCTGACTGTTCTAATCCAAATAGTGTCAAGGAAGTATTAATTATGTTTTATAAATTGCCTACCATAAGTAGAATAGAATAGAATTGGAAGAATTTTCATGATTATCCTTCAGCTATGCTCATTTTTCTAAGACATTTTTGAAATCACGTTTTTCTCTTAAAATCTAAGAAGCATAAGAAGCATATTATAATTGGTGTAGTGGTTGGCCTAGAAACCAGGAGGCTGTGAATTCTAGTCCTGCCTTAAGCATGAAAAACTGGATGAGTGACTTTGGGCCAGTCATTCTCTCTGAGTCCAACCCATCTCACCAGATTGTTGTAGGGAAAAGAAGGATGTTTGCCACTTGAGTTAATTATACAAAAACTAATAGGTAGGTTAAAAAATATTTTAAAAATTGCACTTCCTTTTTATTCAGCCATATCACACTACTGACTTATACTCAGTTTGTGATTAAGTATAATTGCAAGATTTCTTTCACCTATGTTGCCTATTCTGCATTCAATTTCTTTTCCTAAGTGAAAACCTTGAATTTATTTCTATTACGTTTAGCTCACATGTCTAACCTGTAACTTTTATGGTTATTTTAAAGTTCTGAAGATATTAGAATTTAGTCATCTGTGTCACCTTCCATAAGAATTTTCATCTGCAGGAAATATCCTAGCACTTATATCTTAACTACTGTTTCAAAGGGAAATCTTCAAAAGATCCAGGAATCATTCCTTAAGAGAATTAGAAGTTAAGAAAAGAATAGACATATGAACCTCTGCTCAGAGACACAAATGAAACATAACTGATATATATTGAATAGATATATGTGTCTTATGCTAAATATGAATGCTAATACAGCTAAGGGTTTAAAGGTTTCCCATATTACTTGATGACTGCAGTTGGGACCAGCAACTCTGTTAGTAAGTGACACATTTGTTAAGTGAGACATGTGACCATGATGGACTTAGAGCCTCGTTTATACCATGGTCGTTAAGCAATTCACTCACACTTGTTAAGCGAGACATCACATGATGCGACTTATGATTTTACTGCCTACTTCATTGACTGCTTGTCAGAAGCTGACTCTGAAATTTGTAAATGGTGACCGCAAGACACGGCAACTTTTGTAAATGCCCACCGGTTGCAAAGCACCCAAATTTCAATTACATATCCTTGGGGGATTCTGCAACAGTCATTAAGTGTGAGTTCCAGTCGTAAAGTTACTTTTGCAGTGCCATTGGAACTTCAAACAGTCACTAAACAGGGCAGTCATTAAGTCAGAATAATTTATACATATTAAATGCAAGGGTGATTCAGAAACAGCTATTTCATGATTCTTTAATAAAGGATTAATAGATCTTCTTAATTTGTATGCTACCTGACTCCTAATGACTCTCTATTTGGGCTAAAGCAGCTATTGTTTCTTACCCAATCTTCCTTATTTAAATATTATCCAAAATTTGATATATTTTTTTTTAGTTTATATGGGTACATTATACAGGCAGTCCTCAACTTACAACAGTTCATTTAGTGACCATTCAAAGTTACAACGGCACTGGAAAAAGTGACCTCTGACCATTTTTCACACTTATGACCATTGCAACATTCACATGATCAAAATTCAGATGCTTGGCAACTGGTTCATATTTATGACGGTTGCAGTGTTCTGGGGTCATGTAATCAGCTTTTGTGACCTTCTGACAAGCAGAGTCTATGGGGAACCCAGATTCACTTTGCAATCATATTACTAACTTAACAAATGCAATGATTCACTTAACTGTGGCAAGAAAAGTTGTAAAATGGAGCAAACTCATTTAACAAATGTTTCACTTAGCAACATAAATTTTGGGCTCAATTGTCATAACTCAAGGACTACATGTAAAAGATACATAGCATCATGTCAATTTGGACATAATTTTTCTTGCAAGATCCAATCTCGGTTGGTCATTGGGACCAGAGGTTTACTTTGGAAGAGTAAAGAGTAAACCTCTGGTCCCAGTCACTGATTGGATCTTGCAACAATATCCTTGGACACCTATATTTGCCTTCATTCATAATATTTCTTTCCCTTGAGGTCCAATTCATTCTCTGTAAACCAAATGATTGCAATTAAATCAAAATTATTGTATCTCAAGCGGACCATTGCCTTAACATAGTTAAACAGAGTTACATGCCATTCAGAAATCTTTAAATTTCTCTGAAAATCCTGCTAATCTGGATCTTACTCATAATAAGTGGATCCAGTGTTATAAATATGATCACTCTGAGTGTAAATTAAAATGTAATAGCTTTGAAACTACTATTCTGTGGTAGTATGTCCCTGTTGGTATCACTATGTTAGTGATACCAACTGGGACATCTGTACTGGTGAAGTGATGTATAAAGATGTTTAATATTTCAGTTTGTTCCTGAAACTTTTGTAGTTTGTTCCTGAAACTTATTATCCTGGGAAGGCAAACTTTGAAAATGCCTTGATTTCAGTTTTACTGTTTCAAAATTTGAAGAAGATTTCAGGCTCTGATACCATGGATGAATTTAAATCCGTGACAAAGAATATTAAAAACGGGACATATGTATAATACAAGAGAATAAAAATGACAGAAGAGTACAGGAGTGAAATGCCAAAACAAAAAGTTGAAATTCTCTAAGCAAATTATATATAGTATTTACTTTCATTTAATCATACTTGTGAGTGAAACTGTATTTTTGCAAACCCTTGTAAATTTCTTTCTAAATCTAAAACAGTAGACTTTCCACTTGATAACAAAGAATCAAATGCTTGGGAATCAATGTTTTATCATATTCCCTTATAACACTGAATTTCCAATAAATCTTTGGGGTTTTTTTGTTTTTTAATCTGGTTAGCTGCAGCTAAAACCCCAGTTCCTTCAAGTGTCAACAGTCAGCCTCCAGTTGAAACTCAGGTGCTTACACGATCAGCATCCCAGACACCCCCAGCTGGTGTTACAGCTACAACAAGCGCTGCTTCTGCTGTCAGCACTCCAGCAGCAGCTACTGGCAGTCCAGTAAAAAAACAGAGACCTCTCCTACCAAAGGAAACCGTCCCAGCTGTGCAGCGAGTAGTGTGGAATTCTTCAAACAAATTTCAGACTTCTTCCCAGAAATGGCATATGCAGAAGGTACAAAGACAGCAGCAGCAGCAGCAGCAGCAGCAAAATCAGCAGCAGCAGCAGCAGCAGCAGCCTCAGTCTTCCCAAGGAACAAGATACCAGACAAGACAGGCAGTGAAAGGTATTGCCCACCTTTCCTAATGTCTGCTCATTGCAATACGTTCACAGTAGTTGTGCCCAGACCTCAAATATGAATTGCACAAAAATGAGGAGATCATCAAACATTCCACCACTATATATAGTAAGAAACCTTTCAGTTGGAATATGAATTGTCCAGTCCTTTTAGCGATGATTTAAGTAATTGAGTGGATTTAACATAAAAATAATATAAGAACACAGGTTATTATGATAATAACACTGTGATAAGTTGAATCTAGATCAGGGGTGTCAAACTCGCAGAGTCACGTGACGTATCGTGACTTTTTTTCCCCTTCGCTAAACTGGGCGTGGCCAGCGCGTGACGCATCCGGCCCACAGGCCACAAGTTTGACACCCCTGATCTAGATAGACCATCCTGTAAAAGGAAGTCTTTTGAAATCAGCAGATGCTTCCCTTATGCAGGATGAAGTGGTTATTTTCGCTGACCATCCTTTCTTCACAAGTGATTCCTGAGCCCTTAACAGCTACATTTGGGTGGGTGGGGGGAGAAAGATTGCAGGAGAAAGAAAAAAAATGGATCTTCTTTGATTGTGGGCTGAACTCTCTTTAAATAAACCTCTTGAGTTCATATCGTATATTAAGGAACAGTTATGATTGTATTTGTACCAGTGGTCTTTCAGATATTTTGAATATTTATGATATACTAGTATATATTATGATATATAGTATATAATAAAACAAATTGACTTAAATCTACTTAATATTGCCTGTATTTTGTTTTAAGAAATTTAAATATTGCAGTCTTTGGAACTACCACTTCTTTTTTTCCACTACCACTTTGGTTTTACACTCAAACCTTTTAAATGATTTTGTAATGTTCTAGTTCAGGGGTGTCAAACTGGCGGCTCATGGGCTGGATGCGTCACGTGCAGGCCACGCCCACCCCAGCTCCGTGAAGGGGAAAAACATCACGATACGTCATGTGATGGCAACATGACGCTGTGAGTTTGACACCCGTGTTCTAGTTGGTCCTAATAAATGTAATGCCTTATTAATTGGTGAATACCTACAGGGCATGTTACAGCTTATAAAATCAGCATGTGTACTCACTAAAATATGTCTTATGTTCCTGTCTTATCTTAAGGCTGGTCTTACCTGTTAATAACATCATTCACAGATTAAATAGTATAGTTCTAGTAACTAAACTGAAAAACTACCAAATAATATTTATTTCAGAGGTGGCCTGTTTTTAATTTTCTAAATGCCTTGAAATATATAGTAACTCATCTTCAGATTTGTTTTGTATTCTAGCTGTACAGCAAAAAGAAATTACTCAGAGTACTTCAACGTCAACTATCACCCTGGTTACAAGCACTCAGCCTGTTTCTATAGTAACCAGTTCTGGATCAGCAAATACACTTTCATCTTCAGTTAATACAGACTTGCCAATAGCAACAGCTTCAGCAGATGTGGCTGCAGATATTGCTAAGTATACTAGTAAAGTAAGCTTTTAAAAAAAGTGTTATTTAATGCTTGATTTCAGTTAATGCATTTTGAACATGTACGGAGGGTTCATCATTCCTTTGTTATTTTCACCATTCTCATGGATAGGATTAACATTTGAGCTCACAGAAGAACGTAACAGCAACATTTTAAGTTGTCTCCCTAATGTATACCCAGAAGATGTGTAATTTTTTTTTTTTACTGTTCTGTGTTTTTTGGATAAGAATAGAAGGGGAATATTAGCCAAAACATTGTGGGTTTGACACCAATATTTTTTTTTCTGCAGAACCTGGCCAACCTTCTTTAGGCTGAGAAACTAAACAGGATTAGGCACGATTAGTACTTGGATTGGAGATAGCAGGGGTGTAGGCTATGCAAAAAAAATACCAGACAAAAAAACAAGAAGGGATTCCATATTGTTGTTGAAAATAACTATATGGACATGTGTGTAAAGTCACCAGGAGTCAAACTTGTTTTGAATAAATCCTTATTCTCCCTATTAAATATCTATCTGTGCTGTGTGTGTGTGTGTGTGTGTGTGTGTGTATGTGTGTGTGACATTAGATACATTAGAAGCTGGATGGAGGATTTCTTTTATGGTCAAAGCTCCATATAACTACATAATAACAGTGGACAGGGCCAGTCATGGCAGGCCTGCTTCCCTGGTTCATTTGCCTAGAGCAGACGCAGATCCTTTCTATTCCCCCTCCATCTCATCTACTTAATATGCGCGCGCACGCACACACACACACAGAGAGAGAGAGAGAGAGAGAGAGAGAGCTTAGCTCACCTTCTCTGCCAGCGCATACTTACCCCTCTGAGACAAATAATCTGTTATGGTGAGAATTTAAACTGGTCCCCATAGAGCTTAGTGGAACTATGTCAAATTTCCCTTGATTATGCCCTTCCTAGGAACATGCTAATTTGAATGTTCAAAGCTAATTCTAAGTCTTATTGCAGAACTGATAGGTAGTCTTTCATAGAGTTTAGATTATAGCATTGAGGACAAAAGGTTTAGAATGCAAAGTGAACGATAACCCTCAAGTTATCTAGGTTCTTCACTTGAAGAGCAAGATAAAGTCAAATAATATTTTAGTCTTCCCTCTGATCGGGACTATATATTACCTACTTTAATATAAAAGGCATGATACCCAGATACAGATTTTAAAGCAAGCAAAGAGATTATACGGTCTACTTTTGCTAAGTCTTCTCTATAGTTTTTTTGAACAGAAGTTAAGGCGCAATACCAAATGGTTTCCTATAGAATACATTGCTAGGTAGCTGCTGGAGATAGAGCTGCTGCTTTTGTTTGTCAAGTGAAAGCAGTGGTAAGCTTGGAAGTGGGGAGGATCCTGCTTAAACTAATACTTGTGCTTTAAATTTGGGGATGGGAATACATTCATTGCTCTTCATCAGGCTCAGTTGCTCGGGAGTAGCATTTAACTCTGGAATAGCAAATCAATGTAAAGTATGAAATCTATAACAACCATTTTATATTCCAGTATAATCCTTTTCATCATATCTGGTGTAAACCAAACTGAAGGAGTTCTTCCCAGTAAATAAATGTTTAATTCTGTATTTTTTCTTTTAAACAGATGATGGATGCTATAAAAGGAACAATGACTGAAATATATAATGACCTTTCAAAAAATACTACTGGAAGCACAATTGCTGAGGTTCGTATTCTTTACTGTCTACATGGAGCTGCCCTTGAAAGCCACCTAGAAGCTACAACTGATCAAGAAGGCAGTGGCTAGTGTGCGACTTATTATTCCTATGTGATACTCCTACTATCAGAACTGCTATATTATTAGTTACTTTCAAAGTTCAAAGTCCTGATGTCACTTATAAAACCCTACATGACTTGTGACCTCGATGTCTTTGGAACCACTATTCCCAGTGGTTTCTGCTCATCCAATTAGATCTAGCAGACTGGACTCTCTTTGGGCACCTCTCAAAGGGTTGTCCCCTCTTCTTTAGAACAGCATTGCCTCTCCTCCTCCCTGACATTAGACTGGCTCTCTCCCTGTTAGCTGTCTGGAAAGCTGTTAAAATCTGGTTATAGTGTGGAATTGTGATAAATGGTGGTATCCCCTGCTATGGTATGTGTTTGGAGTTTCATATTCCTCTAGCATGAAGTGTATTGTAATTCTTATGTTTTTGTTGTTTATTTTGATATATTGTTTGTAGTTCTCTTACTAGATAGGGTTTTTCAAGCTGCTCTTTGGAGCTGCATTTAAGCTATAGTTAAAAATCTTACCCTTAAAATATAATATTTGTGTTAAATCAGGAGTATATACCTATGGCTTGAGGACCATTGACAGTTCCTAAAAGTCTTGATTATAATCTCTAGACTCTCTTCAAAAATTGGTATCAATACAATTTTAATGTGACAGAAGGTGGCGCAGTGGTTAGAGTGCAGCACTGCAGGCTACTTCAGCTGACTGCTAGCTGCAGTTCAGCGGTTCAAATCTCACCGGCTCAAGGTTGACTCAGCCTTCCATCCTTCTGAGGTGGGTAAAATGAGGACCCAGATTGTTGGGGGCAAGATGCTAACTCTGTAAACCGCTTAGAGAGGGCTGTAAAGCACTATGAAGCGGTATATAAGTCTAACTGCTATTGCTAGAAAGGGAGATACTTAAATATATGGGGAGCAGTCATATTAATTGAATAATCCATGTGAGTACTTGACTTGGCTTCCTCCACTTGGGAGTGCAGGCCTTGGCATATAACTGGTTATTTTATCTGATTTTACAGAGAACTGTCCTTAACCATTCAGAAAGTTCAGTTCAAAATGCTACAGCCTAGATAGTAACAAGTTCAGCTTAGTTTGTGCATATAAAACCTCTGCTGCAGGAACTACACTGGCCTCCTCCTGCAATTGAATGTGTGGGTAGCAAACTTTAAAGCACTTTGTAGCTTAAGAAGTCTCCCTACTTCATATAGAATGCATCCATCCAATGAAATCCAAAAAGAAGGCCTTGCTGAGCAGTTGCTGCTCTGACTGTGACCATTACTACTCGTTGGGGAAGCTCCCCCCCCCGTTCCCCCCCCCCAATAAATTACCCTCAGAGTTATAGCCAGTCCTTTTCTTACTAACATTTTGGAGGGCCAAGATGACCTGGAATGGAAGGCTTATAACTGCTCCTGAAAAAAATGGTGTTATATGTTTTCAGGAATATTGCAGATTATATGTTCTTTTGGTTTTTTTTTTCACCTTAAGTATTGAAATCTTGTAAACCATTCAGAGTAATCTAGGCTGGAGCCCTGAAAGATTGAGACATAACATAACAGCCAAGTATGAAATTAATGAAAGTTGTATATCCCTATTTCAAACCTTTTGTTTCTGTCCCTGTTCTTATGTCAGCTCTTGAAATTATTAATCGGACGCTGTGTGCATGAGAGAGCACAGTAAAATAAAGAATTTATATCATATGGCTGAGACTTTCTATGCTAAAAGTAACAATATAATAACACTACTTCATGACAGATACAGCAAACTCAGTTTTTAAAGATTTTTCTAGTACCTCTACCAGAAAAGGTAGTAGAGCCTAGTCCAGTGATGACGAACCTTTTTTAGTTCGCGTGCCAAAAGGGGGGAGAGGGCGGGGGGTTGCGCACGTGCGTGCCCACACCCATAATTCCATGCACGCCCCCCCCGTGCATGCGTGCGTGACTCCCCTCCCGGCATGCGATGGCACACCCGTTTTTCGCTCTCACCAGGCTTCAGAGCCTTTTTAGGAGCCTGGGGAGGGCGAAAATGGCCTCCCCCCCCAGAGGCCCTCCGGAGGCAGAAAATGGCCCGTTTGCCAACTTCCAGTTGGACCGGAAGTCGTGTTTTTTTGCTCTCCCCAGGCTTCAGCGCCTTTCTAGGAGCCTGGGGAGGGCGAAAACGGCCTCCCCCCCCCAGAGGTCCTCCGGAGCCTTCCCCCTCCCCCCGCAGGCCCTCTGGAGGCCAGAAAAGTTGGGAAACATTTCTGGCCTCCGAAGGGCCTCTGGGGGGGGGAGAGGACGTTGTCGCCCTCCCCAGGATCCTAGAAAGGCTCTGAAGCCTGGGGAGAGCAAAAAAACGGGACTGCCAGTCCAACCGGAAGTCGGCAAATGGAACGTTCCCGGCCTCCGGAGGACCTCCGGGGGGGTGGGGAAGGCCGTTTTCACCCTTCCCAGGCTCCTAGAAAGGCTCTGGAGCTTGGGGAGAGCAAAAAACGGGCCTTCCCCACCCCCTCCGGAGGCTGGAAACATCCTGTTTCCCAACTCCTAGTGGGCCCAGAAGGCCCGAAAATCAGCTGGCCGGCACGTGCATGCGCGCTGGATCTTAGCTCGCGTGCCCACCGATATGGCTCTGCGTGCGACTTGTGGCACACTTGCCATAGGTTCGCCATCACGGGCCTAGTCTATTGCACAAATTATCCAAGATCCAGTTAACATTTGGAAATACTTAATTCACAATATCATTATATCGGATTGGGTACTGAATACAGTACAATACAACTTTGTGTTACGAGGGATAGCATTTACTAAGGTAGGAGAAACAAGTATATATCTTTGGGAAGAGCTTTATTCCACTTTTTGATTCATGCACATTTGCCCTCCTTTCTCTCTATTCCACTAGGAGAAAAAGTAGGTGCCATTATTTATTTTGCCCAATTTATAGGAAGCATGTTTATTCTGATCTTATTAACAACACCGAGATTTTTTTCCATGAAAGTGATTAGTTTCTAAATAAAGATTGTTATCCATGCAATTGGATTTCCTTTCATGGTCTCTCTCTCTCCCTCTTTCCTATGCACCCAGATCTGATTTAAAGAGTCCCCCCTCAGAAACAAATGTGGGGATAGAGGAGAAAGAAGGATTTCATTCTATTTTGACTGACACTCCTGTTGTTATTGTTTTTTAATGTTTCAGATTCGTCGTCTGAGAATTGAAATTGAAAAGCTTCAGTGGTTACATCAGCAAGAGCTCTCAGAAATGAAACATAATCTGGGTATAAAAATAACGTTCTTGTTAAATATTTTTGTGGTTCATGGCCCAGTATGTAAAGGAACATCTGTGCTGATCTGTTTTTCATATATATAATCAATTATAGAAGTCTAGCTCAGTTGTCACAGTATGTCATCATGATAGCTAATAAACCTTCTAAATTGGTAATTATTTCTTGAATGACACCTAAAAAATAGTAGATTGTTTCAAAAAAAAAACAACAACAACACGGAAGTTCTTAAGATCTTATACAATAAGATTACATACATAAATATACACATTATAGTGTAAATTTGTCTGCCTTTATTGTAATAAATCAGTATGTCTTATTTCCCTTAAGGTAGCTTACCATTATTACTTAACAGATAGGCCATTTAAGTACTGTTAGATTACATGCTGTTCATCTGTTACCTAGAACTCACAATGGCTGAAATGCGACAAAGCTTAGAGCAAGAAAGAGATCGTTTAATTGCTGAAGTGAAGAAACAACTGGAATTGGAAAAGCAACAAGCTGTGGATGAGACCAAAAAGAAGCAGTGGTGTGCCAACTGCAAAAAAGAGGCCATCTTTTACTGTTGTTGGAATACCAGCTATTGTGACTACCCTTGCCAACAAGCTCATTGGCCAGAACATATGAAGTCTTGTACACAATCAGGTAATTGGCTAGTGTTTCTACAGTTACAACTGTTTATCTTTCAATCTATTTGTGAATGAATCTCACCTCCATTTTTAAACTCCCTTGGTTTTTATTTTAGCTACTGCAACCCAGCAAGAGACAGATAGTGAAGTTAGTTCAGAAACATTAAACAAAGTGTCCCAACCTGGTTCCATTGCACAGCCTGCACCCACAGAAGCAACCAGTGCTCCAAAAGAAAAAGAGGCAGCTGTGGAAAAAAGCAAGGAAAGTGTTACGGTAAGTATGTCCTTCCTTGGTGCATCCTCGCTTTAAGGTTTATTTTTAAAAGCTGTACAAAGCAATAAATGGGATTGTATTTTATTTTATTGAGGGCTGGTAAAATACCTTTGTCTTTATTTTCACCTTTACAGAGTTAGTTCTTAAGGATCCAGGATGTATCTAATGTTGTATGTGCTACCATTTTTTTTTTAAATCATGGCATAATGTGATGAATTCTCATGTGATTTTGCCCTGTTTCCATCCACTTGGAATGTAGTGACTGCTCAGGCTCATCACAAATATTCCTCAGACTGCTCTTATTTTGAAACACAAACACACACACACACACACACACACACACACACACACACGTACGTTCTCCTGTCAAGTGTTGAAAGCTGAGTTTTGAAAATATTACCCACATTTTTATCTTAATTCACTATCCTTACTCTTCTGCAGAATAACAGATACTAGAATTGCTAATCATATATAGATAACTATTATTGTTCTTTATCTTGTATGGATCAAATATGGATCCTGGCTTTCTTTTTAAAGCAACACTAGCAGTTACAATAAAACTTTATTAACAAGTACATTTTTTATTTCTGTCCATTCCTGTATGTCCCTATTAGTTTTTCTTAAAGCACAATAGTACATTCTGTTGAAAAAAATGAAACTCTTTTATCATGACATTTTGTATCCGCTACACCTCAAGAAGTCGGTATCTCTTGTAAGAGATATATAATTTAATTGCCTTGCTTTATTCTAAGGAAAAGAGTCATAGGTCTTGTGCATTCTAGAGAAAAAGAAAGGATGACCCAGAGCATATTTAGAATTAAAGACACTGGAAAAAATACTATATTTCTTAACAAGAAATTGCTAAATAGATACCCAGTTACCTTACTTGTAATTGTACTGTGCTCTCTGTGATAAGTTTCTTATCATGAAATATTTTTCTTTGGAAATCTCAAATTGCATTCACATAATTGTTATATCTGTTTGAAACATCAAATTTTTATGCATTGCTCACTTTCATATTTTAAATTTTGCTTTTATTTATAAAAATGTAACCTGTGAATTCATTAAAATGTAGGGGTGTTGTTGTTTTTTTAAAGCCAAGCACTGACATTTTTATGGGTTAAATCCAGAGTTTGGTTTCACAAATGGGGAACATTTTGTGAGCAAGTTTCACTAAGAACCAAAAGATGGGTAGAAGATAATTTTTAGCTGATTCTCATCTATCACAATACCTAGCACTATGTCTCATGCTTCAGGAAGATCTCTCAATTCTTCCTCGTTCCCCCATAGCAGATTGATGGCGTTTTTGATACAGCAAAGAGGGGGAATCTGTAAAAATCATTTCCCCTCTTCCCCCAGCAGTCAGAGGCAGTCCTTCCATTTAGGAAAGGCAAGGTCTAAATCCAAAACCATGTTAATAAATAGGTGGCATTGACATAAAAACTGAACCTTTCACTCTGGTTACCTGTGCTGTCTCTGCAGATAGCAACAGGTGTGACAAGCAGCCAGCCTATAAAGTTGGTCCAGGTACCGCAGACCACTACCTATATACCAACTACTCAACCCACAATTGTAAGTACTGTTTTTGGCATTGAAACAGCTCATTTATTTTGGAGGGAGGGATGGGTTTTCTCTTGTGTTACCACAATATGAATTCACTGGTCTTAACTCAATTTGCTGTGCAAAATGCTTTATTTTGCTATACATTTCCATTTCTTTTACACCATACATTGTCATCCAGGAGACTCAAAGATTCAAGTTTTATTTATTGATTTAAAATTCTATATTGCTATTATAGTTTCTGAAGCAGTTTAGGGAAAGCTATGCTATTCTTCAGCTGTTGTGTTTTGTGTGAACAAAACAACTTTTTTAATTTCAAAATTGCATTAACCTTGTGCAATTGTCTTGTGCTATAATTAATTGGTTGACTAAGAAGCATCGGGCCAGTAGTGAGTAATGGACATGGTAGTAAGGGTTTTGTCAAGAGGGCTAGTATTTTGATGGTGGTAGGGAATAAGAAGGTAGAAGTTGAAAGTCATTATGTCACTAGATAGAAAGTGAAATTAGCAGTTAGTTTCTTTTTCTAGCTAATCTGGCAACTTAGTTTTCCCAGTGAATAGTTTCAGTTCCACATAGAATTCACCCTTGCTTCTTTTCTGTGGCACATAAATAAACAACAGAATTGGAAACATTTCATGATTTGATCATGGATGAGAGCTGACTTGGCTTGTATAACAAACCTAGTTGGATGAGGCAAAAGGACCTGTTTCAGTAATTAAGCAAGCTAGAGGAAGTTAGACGGAGAGGAAATATGGCTGTGTATAACAACCAGCTCATTAAGTAATTCACTGATTTATTTATATACTTTCTCAATTACTTAAGTAAGTCTAGGTGGCTTATAGAATTCTAGGTTCTAGGAGACTTCCACATCAATTTCAGCCTGGACTGTCTGATATGACTCAGGAATTCATAGCAACTGTGACATTTATGACATTGGATCTTAGAGGCAAAACAGACTGCTGGCATACTCAGTTGGTCTTTTATTCTGGCTGAAAGAATGATTCATGGGTGAATTCCCATTGTCATGAATGGACCACTGCCTGGTTAAGGTAGGACTCTCTGTCTGTGCAGGGGTGGAGGACAAATTCAGCTTGCTTTTACAAACAGTTTCTTGGATCTACTGGTTTTTCCAAGGAGTCATAAGTGTTTTAGAATAGATTCTGCAGGCAATTCAGACAATGCTTCATTGAGTTCTAGAATTGGGAATTTGCTAGAGTGGTAGACACGAATGCATAAATACCATCTTCCCTTTTTAAAATCCTCCTCATGGTATGTAGCCCATGGAAGAGCACTGTGGAATGAAGGAGAAAGTAAGATGGGTAGAACACTAATGACAGACAATTCATTATAACACCAGTAAGGCACAGCACGGAGGTCATTTGAGAGTCTGTGCTGTGGCAGTTTATACAGAAGGAAGTGATACTTTGTTGCATGACCATATCTAAATATAGTTGTTTAAAGTTGTGGGACAATTAACATTAATGAATGTTAATTTTAATTAATACTAATTAATTAACCCATAATCTTTGAATTTGGAATTGGAACTTTCCATAGCTTTCTGTGATACATTGGGTGTCAGTTATTTTCTAGGTATAGCAGAAAGTGTTACATATTTTTTGAACGCCTTACATGGATTGATCCTAAGTCCCATGAGAGAATACTTTCTCCTACAAGATTCCCACCATCCACTAAGATCATCAGAGCTTCCCACTAATCACTAACATTGTACATTGGATTTTACCATTGATTAATGTCTTAAATATTCTGGGTACTTTAAATTGTTAATAGTTTTTTATATACCCAAGAAATTTGGTCAGTCAGTGGTTTAAAAAGTAAACAGACAGACAGAATAGAATAGAATAGAATATTTGGAAATTTCCTTATTGATATGGGCAGTGATGCTCTTAGTTTAAGATTAGGCCAGGGTTACAATTTGGTTTGCGCTCCATGTAGTATCAGGGAAAGTGTTGGAAAGTGTCAGAGTTGTATGATGTAGGCTGTTTTGCATTTCGAGGGCATTGATGGTAAGGACAAAACAAGTTTTTTAAGATTTGGAAGCCCCCAGTCCTCCAGAAGTAAAAAATATTTTAGCCCTGTCAGAGAACAAATATGCTATTAGATTCCACATTCATCCTAGAGGTTGCATATCATTGAATTATGTCTTTGTTCCATACCCATATTGGCAATAAGCATGAACCTCATTTAATTTTTTAAGCCGGTGCTCCTCTTCTCCCAAAATCTTTTAATGCTCAACAAAGGAATCCAGAGAGATAATAAAATATCTCAGGAACTATGGGGGTGGGGGGTGGTGATGGCTGACAATTGGAAATATCCTGTGCTAAGAAATTTGAAATTTGACCTGCTTTATGCTACAATTGGAAAATGATAATATGCAGCATTCTTCAACTAAAGTCAGTGTTTGTACTATAGGTAGACCTAATTTACCAACCACAATTTCAACTGATTGCTAAGCTGCACAGTCATTAAGTGTAATGTCCTGTGGCCAGGCCAACTTATGGTCATTAAGTGCGATACCATGTGATCATAACTTGCAGTTTCCTGGCAGCTTCTCCATTGACTTTGCTTGTCAGAAGCTAACTGTGAAAGTTGTAATGGCAATCACATGACCACAGGATGCGGCAACGATCATAAATATACATCGGTTGTAAAGCACCCAAATTGTGATCACATGAGCACAAGGACATTGCAGTGGCAGCAACTTCAAGGACTGGCCGTAACTCTCCTTTTTCAGCACTGATTGTCATAAGTTTGTAACTTACGATTAGTCAATAACTTACTATTGTTAGTAAGTGAGGACTACCTGTTCATGCTTACTTGTTTGTTTTCTTAACTCAGTGGTTGACCAGACTGACTGGGATACAGAATGCACTAATTCAGTCAAGCCAACTATATTTAGTCTACCATGTTATATAAACTCAGTCAAAATCATTTATTTAGCAGATGTGTTTTGCTGTACATTGCTGGCCTTGTTTGACAACCAGGTCACCATTTTTCAGTCATAAAATAATTATATTTAACAGTCAGGTCTGATTTTGGACTTTCTCCTTTACTTTATGAATTGCAGTTAAGCTCATATACTTGTGGTGCTGAAACTGCAGTATCCTTCCGTCATAGCGTATCACATTCTTTCCATTATCTGCTTTTGTTGCAATGTACATAGCAAAGGACAGCTTTAAACAAGTGGAAGGTGATGCCTTTAAAATAAAAGGATTACCCTGATAAACTTCTTCATATCATAATATGATTTATCCTTATCATATACAGTAGTAATTCCCAATCTTTGGGAGGTTGTGGATGCATGTGATATTAAGTTAAGCTGGAGCCCCAGATACCAAATCATATCGTGATTCAGGTGGCCCTCAGGTTATAACCACTCATTAAATGACTGTTCAAACTTAACAATGTGCTGAACAAATGGTAGTTTCTGACTGGTCTTTGGAGTTGTGGCCATTGCAGCATCCCCACAGTCACATGGTCATGATCCAGGCACCCAGCTCACAATTATGTCATCACAATGAACCATAGTCAACTTGCTGGCTTCCCACAAGCAAAGTCAAAGAGGAAGTCAGCAGAAAGTCAGGGGTTGCAGTCCTTGCTTAATGACCTGTGTGGTCTCAATGTCAGCAATTGTGATTGCAGAAAAAATGGCACATGTCATGTGCTGTCATGCTTTACGACTGCATCTCTGAGCAACAGTATTCCAGTCCCATTGCTGTCATAATCCGAAGACTGACTGTGTCCATATAAGGAAAGTTTTTGCTAGCATACCAGGGAAGCAGTGCGACAGCCTCCAGCTTTTGCTATCCTTTAGTGACCAAAGTTTCTCTAAGGAAGGAAAGGAAAGGAACAGCAGTGCAGGTGTGATTATAGGCGAGAACTGTACTTTCTAAGAGCACCGAAACTGTAAATAAAATAATTTGGTAGAGGGACCTTGGCTGACATCAACATGCATCTCACTGGTAGCTCCAAATGTACAGCATATACATTTACTCTCATGTATGTCATCATAATGTTGATATTCATATGCTCCATGGCATGCCCAAATTCATGAATTCTTTTTCTTTAGATACTAAAAATGTTTTATTGTATTAGTTGATTTTAGTTGTATGCTCCTAGAATTATGGAATGCATATTGAGTTTGCTAATATACTTACTGGGTGGGCTCATCTACCATTGTACTTTTCAGAATGAAAAAAAATATTTATAATAGATATATATATATAAGGAAACTCTACTCTTCTAATCCAGTTCTACCAGCAGCAAGAACAGGGTACAGTAGAGATATGTAAATATTTCAGATTCAGGCTTTGAAACAGGCCGATCCACTTTTAGTTAAAGTGAAACATTTTTATTATGGTCAGAACAGTCCAACACCTTGTTTTAATTTCAAAACTTCAAGCTAGAAAAGTTTTGGTTTTGAAATATTTTGCACTTCTCTGAAAGACAGCTTTGTCTGAGAGGTGATGAAGAATAAACAATAGTTCTAATAGTGTGTGTATGTGTGCGTGCGTACATACATGCACACACACATATACAGTGCATTCAGAAAGTATTCAGACCTCCTTTTGTCAATTTTGTTATGCTGCAGCCTGATTCTACAGTTGTTGAAAATCATTTTTCCCCTCATTAATCTATACTCAGTACCCCATAATGACAAAGTGAAAACAGAATTTTAGAAATGTCTATAAATTTATTAAAAAGAAAAAGCTGAAATTAGCATAAGTATTCAGACTCTTCACTCAGTACTTTGTTGAAGCACCTTCGACTTCAATTAACAGTCTCGAGTCTTTTTGGGTATGACGTGACAAGTTTTGCATACCTGGTTTGGGGGATATTCTGCCATTCTTCCTTGCAAATCCTCTTAAGCTCAGTCAGGTTGGATGGCAACCATCGGAGGACAACCATTTTCAGGTCCCTCCAGTGATGTTCAATAGGGTTCAAGTCGGGGCTCTGGCTGGGCCACTCTTGAACATTCACAGAGTTGTCCCTAAGCCACTCCTGTGTTGTCTTGGCTGTGTGCTTAGGATCGTTGTCATGTTGGAAAGTGAACCTTCGGCCCAGTCTGAGGTCCTAAGTGCTGTGGAACAGGTTTTCATTCAGCTTTCCCTCAACCCTGACCAGTCTCCCAGTCCCTGCTGCTGAAAAATATCCCCACAGCATGATGCTGCCACCACCATGCTTCACTGTTGGGATGATATCGGGCAGGTGATGAACGATGCCTGGTTTCCTCCAGACATAATGTTTAGAATTGAGACCAAACAGTTCAATCTAAGTTTCATCAGACCAGCCAATCTTGTTCCTCACAGTCTGAAAGTCCTTCAGGTGTTTTGTTTTTTTTTGCAAACTCCAAACGGGTTTTCATGTGTTTTGCACTGAGGAGAGGCTTCCATCTAGCCACTCTGCTATAAAGAGGGCTGCATTGATGGTTGTCCTTCTGGAACTCTGTCCCATCTCCACACAGGATCTCTGGAGCCCAGTCAGAGTGACTCTTGGGTTCTTGGTCACCTCTCTTACTAAGGCTCTTCTCCCCCGATTGCTCAGTTTGACTGGGTGACCAGCTCTTGGAAGAGTCCTGGTTGCACCAAACTTCTTCCATTTGAGAATTATGGAGGCCACTGTGCTCTTAGGAACCTTCAGTGCAGCAGAAATTTTATTGTAGCCTTCCCCAGATCTGTGCCTTGCAATAATCCTGTCTCTGAGCTCTGCAGGCAGTTTCTTTGACCTCATGGCTTTTGCTCTGCTACAGTATGCATTGTCAGCTGTGACACCTTCTATAGAGGTGTGTGCCTTTCCAAATCATGTCCAATCAATTTAATTTACCACAGGTTGACTCCATTCAAGGTGTAGGAACATGTCAGCAACAATCAAGAGAAATGGGAGGCATCTGAGCTAAATGTCAAGTGTTGTTGCAAAGGGTCTGAATATTTATGCCAGTGTGATATTTCAGTTTTTTTCTTTTTAATAAATTTACAGACATTTCTAAAATTCTATTTTCACTTTGTCATTATGGAGTACTGAGTGTAGATTACTGAGAAAAAAATGAATTTCAACAACTGTAGAATCAGGCTGCAGCATAACAAAATTGACAAAAGAGACAGGGGTCTGAACACTTTCTGAATCAGACTATTGAATAAAGACTAGTATATAACACTTGAATTCTGTGGGCATAAATATATATTCACAAATACTACTAAAGATTTTTTATTCCAAATCTACTTTGGTTAAAAATGTGTAAGAAAAATTGGTAAATATTTGGGAGGATGGAATTATCAATGACTAATCAGATGGATAAATGGCAGGCCACTAATGCAGTGAATTGATGCCATTACAGGGTACATAAACCCTGTACATAAACAGGGTACATAAACACATGTGTGTTAAAGTTTATAAAAAATACTTTGAATTAGTGCATTATGCCTGAGTGAGGTGACATTTTTGTGATCTATCAAGATTATTTTTAAATTCTTTTCCTGTGACTATGCAAAGTTTGATGAATAAGAACGACATAAATCAAATGAATAAAAAATCATGATATTTGGAGGGATTATGGGAATAAATCCAGGTTGGGGGAAATAGTATTAGGTATTTCTTTCATTAATTACCTGAGCCAAAATGGGAATCTGTATTGATATAGGTTGCATTTAAATATTGTAGTTGATAACCTCTGTTGAACACCTGCTTTTTACATCATTTTATGTATTTTGCACACAAGTCACCATTGAAATTATGATTATATAGTCACATGTTAAAGCATTTTTTATTTTGAAGCATTTCCAATAAATAATTTCTGGAATTATAAAATAGTCCTGACAACCAGTGCAACTATTTGTCTAACACACTTATGAATTAATGGCATTAATGGATTTTGATCTCTTGAAGACCTATTCTTTATTTTGTCTGAGTTTTAAAGTCTTATTTAAATAGTGGATAGGGCATTGTTCTTCATTAACAGTCAGCATATTGATATCTTCAAAACATTAAACACCTACTCTGTTGTGTCATTTATTGTTAATGAATTAATTGCAAATATATTGAAAAATATTTATTTGCAGGCTTGAGAATGCATATTGTGGAACCAAACACTAGCAAAAAAAAAAAAATACTCTGTCTTGTATCATTACAGAAGTAGTTTACAATGGTGGTATGCTATGAAGTCTTTGATGATAGCCTGTTTGGGCTTTTTGCATGACACAGTTCTGCATTTCTGAGACGATATATCTTTTTGCTTTAAATCTGCAGACCATTCCGGTAGTAGTAAGTCCTACAGCTGGGACCATGGCGATGAGAACAGGAGTGCAGTACGTTCAAACGACAATGCCTGTCCAAGTACGGAGAGTCTAACTGTTAACAAAGGAGACCAGGCAACTGTTGGAATAATAATAATCTCTTCATTAGAAATGTGAAAAAATGCCTACAGTTTTTTGGATTAACCTCAAAGGTTGAGACTTTTACCTTTGTACATGTGTACAAAGCAGTTAACTACACTACATTAATGTAAAGCATTAGTGTTGGCTTTAAAAAGCCGGAGGACTGGTAAAATTGATGGTAAATCTATACTGTTGTAAATTATGTACAATTTGTGGATGACGTTAAGAGTGCCATCCCTTTTTTATATTTGTACTGACTTTAGCACATGTTGGAAATTTGTGAAGGAAAGACTAAATCAGGCTTGCCACAAATGTCATCGAGAGGAATGATCTTCTGGGATTGACAGTTGCACATAGAAACCATCTTTCCTCATTAGAGTTAAAGAAGAAAAGAGCTGAAGTACTTGGCTTGTATTTGGAAAAGAAGACAATGCCTTGTGTATGCAACTGAAATTAGTGCTGGCAATTTTTTAAAAAAAATTTCAATCTTTGGGTCTCAAGTACATTAAACAGCAAATTGTGTGTAGCGTATTTAATGTGAGAGAGAATGTTTACAAAAAATAAAGTTTTGTTAATACTAAGGAAAAGGAAGCAAGAACCTTAATAGCAGTTGGCAATACAGTAATCAAATATTTTGGACACAAGTGGATCTGGGTGATATCCTTCCTACTGGGTTTATACACACATACACATCCATACAAGATTTTCTGGAGGACTTTGGAAAAAGGGAACACAAGAACAAGAAATGGCCAGGTCACTTGAAAAAATGGGCAAAAGACATTGATGCTGGGCTAGAGCATGTATTATGGGATTTTTTTTATGTTTTTATGTGAGCATGAAGCAGTACAGTATGAGAGAGAAAGTAATCCATGAAAACACTGTCTGTTACACTTATACTGTAGTATCATTTTGTATGTTGTGTAAACAAAAGCATTGAACAAAGCAAGATGATGTATGTATATGAGCAAATTTAATTGTATGATATCATTCCAGTACATTTTGCTGTACATTTTAGTCATAATTGATTTCTCCCATTGTTTATAAAGAATGCAGTCTGTACAGTCTCCAGCTAGTATGCACATTAGAGAAAAGAAAACAAAATGAACAGGAAAAACAAATCAAGAGCAGACTATTTGTGAATTGCAGTTGTGTCAAAGATAGCCTAGCTGGCCTTATTTGTGAAGCATAATTGCTTTTAGCATATGGAAGTATTTTTTCACATTTTCTTTGTATAAAATTTGTATTAAACTAAATATCTTTTTTGCTTATTGTGTTTCTTTATGACTAAAACAGGTGGCACACACTAAACTACGGGGCTTCCATTTTTGTCTGGGTTCTTTTTAAATCAAACATAATAACTAGATTTCCATTTTGTTTGTGAAAGGCTGGAACACTTACATGTATCTTTCAAACTTCACTTTGTTGCATTTGTATTCCCATCTTAGCTTCTGAATTAACTACTCTCAGATGGTTAGTTAGAAGTACCCCCAAAGCACTATATCCTCCTCCTCCTCATGCCATATTAAATACAGGCACCTATTTTATTAAAGAAAATATTTGAGATTATTTTTATTTATTTTTTTGCAAATGCTGCAATAATTTAAAAAAAACTACCCAGTAACAGTAATGATTGGTGCACTATTGGAATAGCTGAAGGTTAGGAACAGATCATGAAGAAAGTCTACGTGGTTGCTAAGAGTCAACGCTGACTTGACAGATAAATCGGTTAAGAAACAAAAGGTGAGAAATTTACTATATTTCAGCTGTTTCCAAATACTGTAGGGAGAAATAGAAGTTGGCATATCACTAGAAGAGCGTCAGTTTCAAAATGGAAGTCACTAACTATTCCCAATGAGATGAAATTTAGAGAAAACTATGTCAAAGTGAAGCTCATTTAGCTACTACAGGGTATGCCCAAGTAGTTTCCTTAACGGTAACAACCTACATGAATGTTAATGGCAGTCTACCTTAAACTCAGATTTTACAATATGTCATGTTCACCGTGTATCATTCACGCAGTGTATATTCTGTGTGGCATTTTTACTTACACAAACCACCTGGAGGCAGTACATGACTAGTTTTGTTCTATATTGGGACTCATCAAATGCAGCTGCTGTGGCCTAGAGGTGGAGCTCTTGCCTCACAATCAGGAGGTTGTGAGTTCGATCCTAGGTAGAGGCAGATGTAGGGTCTCCTGCTTGGGCAGGGGGTTGGACTAGATGACCTGCAAGGTCCCTTCCAACTCTGTTAATCTGTCTGTCTGTCTGAATATTTGCTGCCAGATCTATACCATGAAGTGTACTTGTGAACTCTGCAATTCCTACTTCCCCATACTCTAACGTTTCCTAGAGTCACAACTGCAATTTTGATGGTCTAGAAGTCAATTATATTAACCTCATGCTGAGCGACCTGGATTTTGCTTTTATTTCTTCCCACCCCATGGCAAAAGCCCCTCCTGTATAATCCCATTAACACAGTAGTACCATTGGTGGAAATTAAATTGCTCGATGTTATCAGTATGGGATAAATTTAGATCACGTCGTTTAGCATAACTGAGATGGAAGGGAAAATAACCTAAAAGTTATCCAAGGGAAAAAATGGGACAAATTTAGTTTTTCGCTCTTGGTGAATTGATAGTACCTAGTTTTCAAGAAGGAAGAACAGTTTTAGGAAAGCAAAAGACAAGGGATGCTTAGCCATGGCAAAACAGAAGCTGCAACACTTTCCTTGTTATGAACTCAGAATTTGTGACAAAATCCAAGAGTTTATTAAGGAGGTATTGAGTCACTAGTGATGGTGAACCGAGGATACACATTTCAGAGGTGACAATCCATGTTTTTGGTGACACAACAGTTCACCAATATCACTGTTCTTGTGTAATTTTTGGAGGCTGCCAAGGCCCCACAGTAATGGGCTATGCTGCCAGATGACCACTAGACTTTCCAGAAGTTGCGCGAGAAGGTTCTGCTCTATCATGGTCTCTGGAGCCTCTGAAAATTGCATAAAAATGTGTTCTTTCACCTGGTTTTTGGAGGCTGCAGATGTTTCAGAAGAGCATTCTTCAAAGCTGCTTCAAGGATGCAGGCTTGTGTGAACCAGAACAGCCTCGGATAGGCCCCAGGTTCCTGTCAGTAGAAAGACCGTATGCGGCAGATCTTGGGGATCACAAACATGATTGGACTATTTTAAAAAAAATATGAATATGAAAGAATTGTTTTATCTTTGGGGGGGTACATGCCAGTAGAAACAAATTAGATTAAAAAAAAAATTTGCTACCCTGAGCCCCAAAGGTTCACCATCACTGAGCTAGTTTGATTGCACTGATTTCATGTGAACCTGTGGGCATCCGCATCCACAATATCTTGTTGCTTTCATGAAAAGATTAAAGCAATGTTTTCTCCATTGTGTCACAGGTTCTGCCCATTCCTACCCGAGTGTAACTTCACAATGCATGGAGCACACACTGTGGGTGTGTGGAATTCTTTCTTCTTTCAGTATTTAATAGTTTGGTTCCATTGATTTCACACGGAAATGTCCCAGTAAAATCTTCCCCACATACAAGATAGCAAGTTTGTAAAGTTTGCATTTCTGGGTTTTGAGCAGGGAGATTTAATGGACCTTCTTGTTTTCTCATGAGAAGCTGAAGGATGTATCAGGACAGGCCCAGACACCTTGAGAGTTGAGCCTAACTGGCACCATGCAATTGCAATTACACAGGGATGGGATTCTGCCAGTGAAATTTTAAATTATTCTAGATCAGTGTTTCTCAAGCTTAGCAACTTTAAAATATGTGGACTTCCATTCCCAGAATTCCCCAGCCAGCCAGCTTAGTAATTTTAAGATCTGTCAGCATGGCTAGCTGGGGAATTCTGGGAGTTGAAGTCCACATATCTTAAAGTTGCTAAGATTGAGACACACTTTTCTAAATGGATAATCACATTAATCTGTCATTCCAAACAATGAATCTTGTGTCCCTTGGCAAGACCAAGCACATTTACAATAGTCTTTTTAACATTTATATTTTATTGTGTTTTACTAATTTAGGTGAAATGTTAATATATATTGCTAGTCCATGTATGATATGCCATACGCTAAATACATAAAATACTATGGTCTATATTTTGGGGAAATGCAGTCTCCCGTATCAGAAGCAGAAAATCATGTTTTTCAAGAAAAATCATTTTCTGTATTGGCTATTTCAATTTCCCCTTGGGTGGATGGGGAAAACAGCCAGCTATGCCGTAGTGCAAAATGAACAAAGCATATTGTAATGGAGACAAAGGTGAAGAATCCTGCTGGCTCAGAGTGACTTGTTAGAATTTGCTGCCCTCGTGTGTTCACATTTGGGAAGATTGGAAAATTAGCAGCGAGGGCATGCGCAAGGTGTGATCTTCTATACCAGGGGTCTCCAACCTTGGCAACTTTAAGATTTGTGGACTTCAACTCCCAGAATTCCTCAGCCAGCAAAAATAAAGTACTGCGTTATATAGGACATATGGTCACTTTACTGTAATGGTATATGGGAATGACCTGAAGTAAGAACTGAAATCTACACAACAGTCTGATAAACAAAATCTGAGTCTGCGGAGGGATGGGGATGGAGAAAGCCTCTCAGAAGGGACCTTCCCTAGTTTTCAGGAGGGTAAAAGTAAGGAAAGGGAGAGTAAGGGAAGATTTGCAAGATTCTGTTACAGTATTGTAATGTTACAATAAAGGTAGTATTAGGACTCCTGGTTGGTGTTTCTTGCCTGGACTACTTCAAGGGACTGACATACTCTGAAACTAGCATAGTTTATATTTCTTCTAGTGAGAATGAAAAGTTTGCCTTAAAAAAATCTAAATAGCCAGTTTTTTTTTTAAAAAAATAGTTCCTCCCTCTTCCCCAGCTTTCCCCCCCTATAAATTGACTCCGCCACATTTTTTTCCTACTACATTAAATTTAATTTAAACATTCTTAACTGAGACAGGATCACTTCCATGCTTGCACAAGACATCTGCCTGGTTTATGGCTTTTGCCTGTATCTTTCCTATCACAAAGGACAACTGCACTCCCATGGAGCACAAGTGCTGTGGGAAGCAAGGGAGAAAAGGGCTGGGGAAGCTAAGCGCTATAGGAGCAGAAGGGGGAAAGTGCTTAGAGTCCATTCCCTTGGAAACGGCTTGCCTTTCAGCATTGCAAGACGCATCTTGTCAAGAGCAATTTATTCCTTTATAATTATAGCTTTCCGGCTGCAGTCCCCTTGGCATCTGTGCGCTAGGAAAAGGGGAGAGAAGCAGATAGTCACACCCTTCCAGGAGATCAACATTCACATCTTTCTGCCATCAGCTGAATTATAGCTTCCAGGACAAAACACAAACAAACAAGCCTGGACTAGTTCTTATAATTTTCCCCAAGAATCATGGTTTGAGAAATGTGATCACTGCACTTTAAAAACAAAGCAAAACAATATTAGGTGCTGCATCATCCCTTAAGAATGTCTGGAGAATTGGAATTGCTATCTGGGACAAAGTCACAACAAACCAACAAGAGTTAGTGCAATTTATTTCACTGCCTAACTTTCATCCAACGGCATCCGTAATGCTTGATATAAGCTTGTTATATGTTTATATCATTTTTTTTCTTCAATGCTACCTTTGTACGCATGACAAACACATATTTTGTGATAGAGTACAAAGCTTTTGGACAAGTTGACTTCATATTGAGGGGCGTTGAATAGACAGAATTCTTCTTTTGTCTCCTCCCCCCCCCAATATAATCTTTTTAATGTAATGGCAGACAGAATTGATAAAAAAAATTAGTTCCTTAATCATTTGGCTATCAGGTTTGCTGCAAAGACCCATTATTTCGGATAACAAGCATTTTTAACTTACCAGTATTACTTGAGCAAAGCAATAATCTCCCCCAAAGGCTGGCTTTGGTCTTCTATAAAACTATGGGACTAATCCTAAATAGAAAGTCCGAGCAACGAACAGCAGCAAAAAGAAGAGTCTGCCTAATAAAGTCTAAGCAGAAAGTCCAGCTGATCTCTTTGCCATCCTCTCATCCCTTCATGAATTCTGAGCATCTTCTGAAACCCGAGCTCTTATTTTAACTAAAATGCAACTAGTAGAGGGAAGATGTCTTTACTGATTTTATTTGTTTGTTTGTTTGTTTATTATTTATTTATTTATTTACAGAGAGCCGAGGTGGTGCAGTGGTTAGAGTGCAGCACTGCAGGCTACTTCAGCTGACTGCTAGCTGCAGTTTGGCGGTTCAAATCTCACCGGCTCAAGGTTGACTCAGCCTTAAGATTCCCTCTGAAAGTAGATATTTCTATTTTAGATTAGATTGGGGATATTTAAGCAATCACAGCTAGCAATGGGAGTTAATGAAAATAGATTAGTCTGCATATGCTGATCCTCTGCCCAACTTTATTTTTTTTTATTTCATCAAGCATGTATTAGATAACAGATATAAGTATAAACATGATTATGAATACAAGAAATGGATACGAATAAAAGGGAATATTAGGACAGGGACGGTTGGCACGCTGGTGCGCTTATGCACGCCTCTTAAGGACCTCTTAGGAATGGGGTGAGGTCGACAGTAGACAGTCTAAAGTTAAAGTTTTGGGGTTTAATTTTAATTTTTTAATTTTAATTAATTAAATTAATTAATTTAATTTTAATTTAATTTTAATTAAATTAAAATTTAAGTTTAAATTTAATTCAACTGTATGCAAGATAGGTAATTTGCCACATAATCTCAAACAATATCATGGGTTCCCCAAGAAGGTCTTATGTTTCTTAATCATAATATAACATTCAGGATTTGAGTGAGAAACTTAAAGCTCTGTAAATGTTACTGAATATCTGTTCCAAACATTTCTCATGATTAGCCAAGACTGCATAGGATTGGTGGGAACTGTAGCTGAGCATCTTAAAAGCAGGAAATTAAAGGCAAAGCATAACTATATCCTCAAATCATTAAAGATTTTAATATTTAACAGATTAACAGAGTTGGAAGGGATCTTATAGTCCAACCCCCTCACCCAAGCAGGGGACCCTACACCATTTCTGAAAAATGGCAGTCCAATTTCTTCTTGAAAGCCTCCAGTGATGAAACTCTCACAACTTCTGAAGGCAAGCTGTTCCATTGGTTGATTGTTCTCACTGTCAGAAAATTTCTCCTTATTTGTAGGTTGAATCTCTCCTTGATCAGTTTCCATCCATTATTCCTTGTCTGGCCTTCAGGTGCCTTGGAAAATAGCTTAACCCCTTCCTCTCTGTGGCAGCCCCTCAAATATTGGAACACTGCTATCATGTCTCCCCTGGTCCTTCTCTTCATTAGACTAGCCATGCCCAGTAATTTGAGTACTTCTATAAAACTGATAAGATCTGAAGAAAAGTCCTAGCAGATTGCAAAGCCCATTTTAGCCCAGCATATTGTTTTTCATAGTGCTCAGCCACTGACTATGGAGTTCTCATAAGCAGAGGATGGAGATGCAACTGTCTCCCATCATTGTTCCCATACAACTGGTAGTTGGAAGATGGTTCTTCTCCAACCCCCAACCCCCACCCACACAGCAATATAAAAAAGAAAGAAAAAGACCCAGGAGATAAAGTTACCATCTCCACTGGCCTTTGACAGACCCATCCTCCATGAATTTATCCAAGTACCATCTTGAAGTCATCCAAGTTAGTGACTGTCACCATGTTCTGTGGCAATGGATTCCATAGATTCTGTTCTGTGTAAATAATTCTTTTCATCTCTTCTTCCTATCAGCTTCGTTGGACCTTATTTTACTCTGAGATGGGGAAAAACATTTTCTTGTCCACTTCTTCCATATCTCGCGTGCTTTCTTTATACACCTTCATATTCCCCTCCCACAAATTGCTTCCTCCCCCCAAACTAGAGCTCCAAATATTCTAATCTTTTCTTGTAGAGAAGAATCTATACCTACAAGATCATTTTCATTGTCCCAGAAGGCTTTCTTCTAATATGCAGATTCTTATCCAACTGTGTCAAGTGTTTTGAGTAACCCTGCTAAATTCAAGTCAGTGAGTAGGACACTTAAGAGATCTTCTATCATAATGACCACTCAGGTCAGTATTCTCCTGGAAAGATTCTCCAAATCTTTTTTTTCCTAACAGCTCAGATCCCATCGGTAAATATGTGTTAGAAATGCTGGAAGTGTTTCCCCCCCCCATAGTAAAATAATTATTAAACTTTTATATAATCATATCCAACTCATATAATTATTCTTTAATGTCACTGCCCTGTCTTCAATAAAACTGGGTTCCCAAAGCTTTGTAATTCCCAAATAAGTGGCAAAGCTGGCTCCACTTGTTGATAATTGGAGTAATTCGGTTTTCTTTTTTTTTACTTCTCCAACAGAAATAACTCTCAAATCTCTAGTCTGGTACAAAGGATAATATGGAAATACTAGTGAAATTAACTTTAACTGGATAAATATTCTCCAGATATGTTAATGCTCGGTGGAAATTTTGGGAGTTACTATTTCAACATCTGCAGGAAACCAGATTGCGGAATGCTGCAATAAACTATAGTGAGTGATGGAGAAACTTAGATAATCTCTATTAAGAAGAAGAAAAAATGTTTAATTTCTGATAGCAACAACTTTCTTGGTTAGGTTTCACAGACACAGGCATGGTCCAATCAAATAAAGAGATCAATGAACATCTTTACATATGGAGCCAACTGTGGTGTTGGCTCTCTTCTTCTAACCTGTCAGGTTAGAAAATTCAGGTGTCTCAAGAGAATCTCAGAGATGCTTCCCACATAGAACAATACTTTAATTTCCATCCTGGGAGCCAAGGTACATCTGGCTATGGAGTGTGCAAATCATCTCTAGCCAATTCAGTACTGAAAACCTCAGTACAATAGCAAGGCTAATGTATGGCAAGAGCTATGGTGGCACAGTGGTTAGAATGCAGTACTTCAGGCTAACTTACTGCTCACTGCCAGGTCTTCGATTCTGACCAGCTCAAGGTTGACTCATCCTTCCACGGTCAGTAAAACGAGGACCTAGATCAGTGATGGCGAACCTTTTTTGGCTCGGGTGCCAAAAGGGTGTCACGCACGCGATAGTGGGCGCGCAGGTGCCCACACCCATAATGCAATGCCCTCCCCCGCACATGCGCACAACTCCTGCACTGCCCCCCCCACGCATGCGCACAACTCCGCGCTGCCCCCCCCCCACGCATGCGTACAGGCCTCACTGAAGCTTCCGGTAGGCCCGTTGGGCTGTTTTGGGCTGAACCCCACAGGGTTCAGGAAAGCCGCCTGAAGCCTGGGAATGGCAAAAAATGGCCCAACGGGCCAATTGGAAGTTCGAAAATGAAACGGAAGTGGAGCTGCCCTACTACTTTGAAGGTAAGTTGCAACCAGGCCTCGCACACCTCGGCCCATTTCTTCTGCAGCCGGCAAGGCTTTCCTGAAGGCCTCTGTAGCCGATAACAGAGCTCCGGATCGATCCAGAGCTCTGTTATCACTGCAGAGGCCTTTCCTGAAGGCCTCTCTAGCCGATATCAGAGCTCCGGATCGATCCGGAGCTCTGTTATCAGCTGCAGAGGCCTTTTCTAAAGGCCTTTTCTGAAGGCCTCTCTAGCCGATAACAGAGCTCCAGATTGATCTGGAGCTCTGTTATCGGCTGCAGAGGCCTTCAGAAAAGACTTGCCAGCTGCAGAAGAAATGGGCCGAGGTGTGGGAGGCCTGGCTACAACTGTCCAAAGCTGAAGAAGTTCCTGAAGACCTCTGACAGCAAAAAGGAGGCTGGGGGTGACGCCTCCGGTTGAACTTCCGGTTGGCCCGTTGGGCCGTTTTCACCGTCCCCAGGCTTCAGGAGGCTTTCCTAAAACCTGGGGAGAGCGAACATGGTAGAAAAGAAGGCCGAAAATCAGCTGGCCAGCGTGTGCATGCGCGTTGGAGCTGACATAGGGCAACGCCTCGCGTGCCGTCAGATATGGCTCTGCATGCCACCTGTGGCACGCGTGCCATAGGTTCGCCCTCGCTGACCTAGATTGTTGGGGGCAATATGCTGACTCTGTAAAACGACTTACAGGGGGCTATAAAGCACTATGAAGCAGTATATAAGTTTAAGTGCTATTGCTATTGCTAATAGAGCACTCCATGCATTTCTCCATTTATGACTTAGAAGTGTTGGGTTGAATAATTGAATCTAGGCTGGTGCTTCATGGCTTCCATAAGATGCTGGTTGTTTTAGCATGGTTCAAAAAAAAGAAATGCATGGATGGTCTGTTGTCACAAAGAAGTGATGGTCTCTCAAAGCATGTCTTGCTTGTGGCTTTTGAAGAGAAACCTGATTGGTTAAGGAAGAAAAAACACTTGGTTTTAATATTTTAGTAAAGTAGGTGGTGTTCTAGGATTTATTTTCAATCTAACATATAGCTTCCTCTGTCTCTAAAACTTGCATACAAGGGAAATGCTGACACTTGTTTCAGTTACTGCTGTTGTGTAATGGAAAAAGTTGCATTAGATCAGGGGTTCCCAACCCCTGGACTGTGGCCCACTATTGATCCATGACCATTCAGAACCAGGCTGCGGAAACAGTGTGTATGCGTGTGCATCCCCACTTGTGCAAGCAGCGGGCAAGCATGCCCACTGATTATGCAAATGGAGCTGTGTGGGCGCCTGCGCTTGCCGGCCGTTCACGCAGAACCATCCCCTCTCCTCTCCTGCCGGTTTGCAAAGCCGGAAAGGTTGGGGAATCTGCACTAGATGAATTTTTTTTCCAGAATTCTTGAAAGTATGGGAGCTCTCTCAAGATCTAGATCAGAGGTCTTCAAACTTGGCAACTTTAAGACTTGTGGACTTCAACTCCCAGAATTCTCCAGCCAGCAGTCCACAAGTCTTAAAGTTGCCAAGTTTGAAGACCTCTGATCTAAATGCTGGAGATTCTAAAACCCAAGCAATTCTAGACAACGTTTGACTTTAAAAGTTACATCATTGTTTAAACAATTATCAGGGAACTACTGGCTGTATTTAAGCAGACCCCTGATCTAATGCAACTTCTCCAGAGAAAAAAAACTAGAAAGTCAGTAAGTAATCCATGTCAAAAACTCAACATTTAGCTCTATATTGTAAACATAGTTTTATTGCCATTCACTCACCACAAGGTAATTTCTCTTCTCAACCATGAGAAAATCAAGGTGGTAGCCTATGTAGGCATGTGTGAAGACTACATGCCACTGTTCTCTATAACTAGCTCTACTTCTTAGACTGACAGTCCCAAATGTGCTCATTTCAAATGGCCACTATTATGATTGTCCCCCAAAGTTCACCCTGGAGAAAAAAAGATATTAAATTAGAAAGGACTGAGTCCATCCAACCCAGTAGATACAAACACAAGTACTGAGCTTAACATTGGAGTAATAGTATTAGTTCATAAATTAAAAATACAAAAAAACCCACATCTATTTCAATGTTTTTTTCTCTTCAGAAACTGATTCAGATTGATAACTGTCCAGCCTATGTGCTTAGAAACTCCATGTCATGTCTTCCCAACTTTTATCCATTTATTAAAGAAAGAAAAAAAAACCACTATCAAATAAACCCACACCTGGTCTTCTGCATGCCTGGAAGATATGTACAAGGCAAAAGTTCCATTCAGTTTAAGCATCCAGTTTTTCAGTAATTTCAACGCTTTTCCTCCATTTTTCAAAAAAAAAGGAACTGAATATTCTGAGCTTCTGATGCAGGTTCTTTCGTTGGAAGGTTTTCCACTCGGGAACTGGAGAGCATAAAATGCCAATAAAATAGATATCATCTTCAGGGATCAGAAAGCTGCTGCGGACACATCTGGATTTGCTACAAATATTCTAGCTCGAGCGCGTGCCGCAGAGCCTCGAGATCAGCATGGCAGGAGATCCTCCAGAAAGGCATATTGTGCTAAAACGATGCATTTTAAAAAGAAGAAAAAAATGTTCAGAAGATGTTTTCGAACTGGTAGTCAAATTGTTATAATCTTAGAAATACAATAATCAAACTTAAATTATGTAGAATTGTAATCTGAAAAATAGACAGAAAATAATAATGTACAGTGGTGTGTGTAGAAGTTTAGAAGTGTGGGTAGGAGGTAGACTTTAGGAGAAACCCGCCCATACTTCCGCCTCTTACAATACTAGACAACACAGTATCAACACTAGAGACCTTCAAATTTCTAGGTTCTACCATATCGCAAGATCTAAAATGGACACCTAACATCAAAAACGTTATCAAAAAAGCACAACAAAGAATGTTCTTTCTGCGCCAACTCAGAAAGCTCAAACTGCCCAAGGAGCTGCTGACACAGTTCTACAGAGGAATTATTGAGTCTGTCATCTGCACCTCTATAACTGTCTGGTTTGGTTCTGCAACCCAACAACACAGACACAGACTTCAGAGGATAATTACAGCTTCAGAAACAACAATTGCTACCAACCTTCCTGTATACTGCAAGAGTCACTATTTACTAAGTCTGCACTACTATTAATCTTCTCATCGTTCCCATCACCCATCTCCTCCCACAAATGACTGTATGACTGTAACTTTGTTGCTTGTAGCCTTACAATTTATATTGACTGGTTCCTACTATGATTTGATTGCTTATTTGTACCCGGACTATCATTAAGTGTTGTACCTTGTGATTCTTGACAAACTTATCTTTTCTTTTATGTACACTGAGAGCATATGCACCAAGACAAATTCCTTGTGTGTCCAATCACACTTGGCCAATAAAAAATTCTATTCTATTCTATTCTACAATAATCAAACTTAAATTATGTAGAATTGTAATCTGAAAAATAGAAAGAAAATAATAATGTACAGTGGTGTGTGTAGAAGGAAATAAGACCAATTGTCATGACTACTTTAATCATCTATAAAAAGATAACAAAACTATTTTCTCAGATCCCTTTCACACAGCATATCCCTCAGTGATTTCAAAAATCTTTCCTCTATTGTGGAGCTCCATATGAAACAGGTCACATTGAAAAGGTTCTTACTACATGCACCGGAGCTGCATTTTGGTACCTAAGACAAAAAATTAGAGAATTCTGATACCGAATTGCAAGTGGCTATCTTTCAGGGGAAAGGTAATATATTGTAATGTGGCTTTAATTTCTTTTTTTTGTAGACATTTTGAGAAAGCCAAATGCAGAAGGATCAAACTGTTTTTAACTTCAAAGAGAAAACTATCCTAAATCTATACACCAACATTTAGCAACAGCAATAGCATTTAGACTTATATACCGCTTCACAGTGCTTTTACAGCCCTCTCTAAGCGGTTTACAGAGTCAGCATATTGCCCCCAACAATCTGGGTCCTCATTTTACCCACCTCAGAAAGATGGAAGGCTGAGTCAACCTTGAGCCTGGTGGGATTCGAACTGCCAAATTGCAGTCAGCTGGCAGTCAGCAGAAGTAGTCTGCAGTACTGCACTCTAACTACTGCGCCATTGCGGCTCTTTGTTCCAATTTACCTGGAAAACACTTGTCCCTCTTCTACTACAATTTGAAAATAAGGTACAGGAGACCAACTGGAGCCTATTATCAAAATAGAGAGCACTGGCAATCAACCCATTCATTTTTGTTTTCAGCTTTCAGTTTTCCTAAACAGGTAGTGTGTATTGCATTTTGTTTCACCTCTACTGCTAGGTAGATAAATCACAAACCGTTTAAGCAAGATTGCATGTATAGATCTAAGTATATATTAGCTTTGTCCTGTTATATGCTTGTTGCATAGGGATAAACACCAGCCCTCCCTAACCTGATGTCTTCCAGAGGCACTGGGTTTACAGCATCCAGGGTTCATAATTGAATTTTGGTAGTAACAATCTTAACACATGTGGTCAACAGCAAGTTGAAAAATACTGGTCTACAATCCCCAATTGTTGTATTCTAGTTGAGACGACTTCTGGCTCTTTATTATGCAAGTGCCATTTGATGCAGACTTATATTATCCACATTTTAAAAGATGAAGGAATTTATTATCTCAGGACAATTCAAAACTGAATTTTGTGTCAATTTCAGCAGTGGATGCACCATTTAAAGCAAGTCTAAATGCAGCCTACTCATGACTGAACCGCAGAATTTTGATGTCGATTAATCATTTTGTTCTTGTTCTTTGACCAGAGCTGCTACTGCATAACAATACATTAATTCATAAAAAGTGGGAAACTAATTAGCGAGACGGAAAGCAGAATGTTCAACTTAGAACTGAGGAAAATCAAATCTCTGTTCAGGTATGTGGATCTCTGATGTAGGTGGTGGTGAGAAGATGAAATGAAATAATTTCATATAATCTGTTGGATGAAATTGATGGGCGATAGCACAAAATAAATGATTAGAAAACAGCTTTTGCTTAAAGGAAAGAGTGTCAATCTCATCCATGCACTCATCTGCTGTTTCCATGTGGCTTTGTTTCCTTTTAAAATATCTATTTTAATTTCTCTAAAGAGAGGAGATGTTGGCAGTTCAGCCACACCTGCTACTTAGTTGCTATCAATTTATCATGTGGGCGACAGGTGAAGAGAAATGACTCACTCAGGCTGAGATACCATCAGCTCTGCTGGGGAGGCAGTGAAAGGTGCCCCCCTTCCCATGGGCTTATAAAGCTCAGGTGTGTAGCCACCCGTGCTAATGATCACTATCAATCAAAGGCCCTGACAGATCCAGCGAAGAATGCTTTCCTGTTAATGGGAAGGAGGCTTAAAGCAGGCGACACCAGCCAAGGGGCCTCTTGGAGCAGACTTGCAAAAGGTATTGCTTAACTCTTCTGTTAAGGCCTGGTGGCCTTTGATGCAATCATGTGCACTGACCCAGTTGCTTTTTGAAGTCCACATCTGAGGCCTCACTCTTATCATCCCTTCACTTTTCGGTCTCTCCGTTGTAGACTTTCTTTAACTCTTGGTGAACCACCACGTTTGCTTGAGAAAGGCCCAGCTTGTAAAATACAGTTGTGGCTAAAGAAAGAAAACTGCTGAATACCGGAGAAAAGTGAAATCTACACCTCTGGTTTAGAGAAAACCGGAAATGGGAGAAAGGGGTCCCAAGAGTTTGGTGCAGAGTTTTGAAATGCTATAGAGCCGTGGATCATTAGACCACCAAAGGCATGAGTTTTCCTCCTGAGCTCTTAGGGTCTCATAACAATATGGAGAAGGGCTGAAATTGGGGGAGGAGTAGAAAAAGTAATTGCTCTTCTCCTTTTCTCTATAACTTCCTTCTTCTCTTTACTTCCACTAGAAGTGAACTGAGTGAACTAAAGTCCAACAGTATCAATTTTCTTCTAGTTTTCTACCCAGTACTTTAGTAGTGATCCGAATCTTCCTTTCTGTATTGTTTGCCTGTGAAAGTTATTTCACTTTCTAGCATTTAAAAACATTAGAAGACCAGATCTTGGACCTCCATCATGTTGTTCAACTATGTCCTCCGCTGATACTCTGACTCTAATCCAACATTATCTGTTTTATTTTTGTGGAAATTTCTGCCAACCATGGATGGATATTTACATTTTTTGTTATATAGCTTTTTTGTGCTTGTATATGTGTGTATATTGTTACACAAATCCAGTCTCATTTGTTATTTTTCAGTTACTGCACATGTTAAAAAAAGAAAGAAAATAATACATACTAGAGAAAACTAATGTCTTATGAAATTACTTTGCTAGCTTCCATTTCATGGTGCTGTATTTAATCCTACTTCCCACTTGCTTTTAGAATTGTAATCATGCAGTAGAAATGAGCAAGGACAGGTTATGATACAGATCTTGCTCCTTATTATGCATTCAACAATGGTGCTGTTAATCAAGAGTAGTATCTGTAACAAGTAAAAATTTGTTGGAAAGGCTTCAATAACTGCCAAGGGAAATGAAAGCAGGCTATACAGTAGGAAATTGGTTAGAATGCTTTATTGGATTTTAAAACTTGAAAAAATTGAATACTTCATGTCTTAGAAAGGGAAGGGATTTTTGTCTTATTTCAGGTAAATTATTCTTCATTTTTTTTATTTAACTGGACTTCTAAGTAGGAAACTATACCTTTTTGGCCCCCTGTTCCTCTTCAACACCGTCTCCTATTACAATGTACACAGCTTTCCGCCCAAACCTCTGCATTATCCTTTCAAAACAACTTTCTTTCCCTGTGTAGAAAAGGACAAGCATTAAATATCTTTGCAATAGAACTGCGAGCTAAAGCTAACCCTTGATTTTATTTCATTGATTCATTCATTCATTCATTCATTCACTCACTCATTCATTCAATGTACATCAGCCTTTCTACTCTGACAAAAAGAGCCAGTTTAGTCTAGGAGTTAAGGCACCAGGTTAGAAACCAAAAATCCATGAGTTCAAGTCCCTCCTAGCCATGAAAGCCAGCTGAGTAATTTTGGGCCAGTCAGTTTCTCTCAGCCCAACTCATTTCAAAGGGTTGTTGTTGTAGGGAAAGAAGAAGGACGCAGGTGTGTTGGATATGTTTGCTGTCTTAAGTTATTTGTAAAGATAATAAAGGCAGGGTACAAATAAAATAAGTAAATAAATTTGTTTGTTCTCTCCATTAGTTTTTAGGGATGGGTCCATCCATCTATTTATTTTCATTGCCCCAAGAGATGGGATCCCATATATTTCCATAATAAAATACAAATGGAAACGGAAGAAGAGGCACTCTAGAATAGATATTGCTTGTAAAAGAAAATTAAAATAAAACCTTCAGTACACAGTCCTGTCAATATTTCTATACATAAATTGGAACAACCTACAATCCAATTATTTGCTAACCAACTAAAAAAACTGGTGATCCAAACTGTTATTCTATGCATTACTTATTGTTACTCGTATTCTCATCTAAAATAAGAGCAATTAGCCATACCACATGATTTACCTCTGGCTGATATAATATTATCCATATAGACTACTGCTTTTTTTTATATTGTCTTAAGACTGAGTAAGTAATGGAATCTCTACAAAGGGCAGTCTTTACGAAGTGACAACTTGGAGTTCCACCATTATAAGCCCTGCTAGAGGTATCTAAATTGTATAATGATAATGAAGTGTTTTGTAATAATTTTGAAAATCTGCGCCTGCATTGGGAAATGATAACTAGAACAATAAATTCCCAAATCATCTGGGCGAAAGGGACCATCACTAATGCCAATTTCATTCATCAACAAATACTTATCTTCCCTGTGCTAGAAAGCATTCAAGAGATCAGAATCCAATATAGGTAGTCCTCGACTTACGACCACAATTGAGCCCAAAATTTCTGTTGAGACATTTGTTAACAGGGTTTTGCCCCATTTTCTTGCCACTGTTATTAAGTGAATCACTGCAGTTCATAAATTAGTAAGCTGGTTGTTAAGTGAATCTGGCTTCTCCATTGACTTTGCTTGTCAGAAGGTCATAGAAGGTGATCACATGATCCTGGGACAAAGCAAAGGTCATATATATGAACCAGTTGCCAAGCATCCAAATTCTGATCACATGATCACTGGGATGCTGCAAAGGTCGTAACTATGAAAAATGATCGTAAGTCACATTTTTCACTGCCGTTGTAACTTTGGACGGTCACTAAACAAACTGTTGTAAATCGAGGATTACCTGTACAATTTCAAATAATTGGTTCCATTGCTCTTATTATTAGTTTTTCCCAACCATCCAGTGACTAGTAAAATTATTATTTTATGTCTTGCATTTTGGAACAGTAGAGAATAGATTNCGTCGCCGCAGAGCCGGTCGCCAAGGTAGCGCGAGGCTCCGCCCACCTGGCCGGACACCGGTGTTTGGGTTCTTTTACCCTATGCGCATGCACAGAACGCTTTGCGCATGCGCAGAGGGTAAAAGACCCCAAATGGCGGCGTCCGGGCGGGGGGACGAAGTCTCCCGCTTCTGTCGCTACCGGCTGTCCGGCGACCCGCA
>QLTV01002844.1:271417-295830 GCA_003457575.1 Thermophis baileyi | reverse complement strand
TAATAATAATAATAATAATAATAATAATAATAATAATAATAATAATCCATAAGAACAGAAGGAATACCTAACAGATTTACTACTCAGGCAGCAAACATGCAGTATTATCTGTCAGAGAGCAAATTAAATATTTTCCTCTGATGAAAAGCTTTTCCATACTTGAAACAGCTATTACATCTTTTTGTGCCCTTTGTGATAATTCCACTACATTTTAAATTGGGGTATAATAATAATAATAATAATAATAATAATAATAATAATAATAATAATCCATAAGAACAGAAGGAATACCTAACAGATTTACTACTCAGGCAGCAAACATGCAGTATTATCTGTCAGAGAGCAAATTAAATATTTTCCTCTGATGAAAAGCTTTTCCATACTTGAAACAGCTATTACATCTTTTTGTGCCCTTTGTGATAATTCCACTACATTTTAAATTGGGGTAAATAGAAATACTTTTACTGTAAAACATTCTGTCCTTCGCAAAATATTTTAAGGTTTTATGTATGGCCATGCTAAGTAAAATTGCTGGTGGGCTATCACTTCTTTGATGTGATGAGTACTAAGGCTAGGCAGTCATCCTCTGTTATGTATCATCTTACTCCATGAGGTGGAACTTTCCTGACCTTCTGGAAGATAGTGAAGCTGGATTCCCTCCAGAAGTCCTGTAATTAATTGAATAAAGAGGAGGCCATTTTAAATTCCATTATGGAATTTAATGTGTAAAGATGTTCTTTGTTCTTATTATTTATTTTTAACCTAGACATTTTAAATGCTATTTGCCATGGGTCCTTTAAAGTATCTTATATACTGCAAGATCCAATCTGAGCAGGTCACCAGGATCAGAGATTTGTTATTCCAAGCTTTTGGATTCATCCTGGAGTCCATCCTCAGGGAACTTCTCAATCTCCAGGATGTCTTATCTTATATACTGTTAAGAATCTTTTGATTGTAGCAGTATGAAAATTGAATGTCCTGCTTTGTAATCTGTTAGTTTTGTTTGATGATGTATGACAGTTTGAGAATTGTATTTTCATGTTTTCATGCAAAAGGAGAGAAATGCCATAGATAGATGCAATTTTTTAGTTTCTTTAAAAATATTCAGTTGGAAAGTTACCCCGTCTGGATGCTGAAAAATAAATTTTAAAAATCTAATATGTTTTTCTCCCCTTATGTAACAGGTCTACAAATAGTTATAAACTTTCCCATTTATATTTTGCAAAATTCTATATTAAATATACAAATATCCCAGATGTGGAAATCTGCCTAATAATCAAATTGACCCAACATCTAATCAATATACATACATACATACATACATACATACATACATACATACATACATACATACATACATACATCATACATACATACACGGTAAAAGGAAAAAAAACCATCAACAAATTATCCCAAACATTACACTAATCTTCAAATCCCTCTCTTCACCATCTGTCATTGTAATTAACATGTAGAAAATCCACAAATGGCTTCCAGTTAGTTTTGCCATTTCTGCTAATTTAGTCAATTTTAAAATCCACTCTTCAACTGTCAACATCCCTTCCCCCCCCCCAATGTTTAGCATATACAATCCTTGCAGCAGTTATCATACAAAGAAATAGTGTCCCAAACTGTTTTTTTGGTTGATTGGATATTTAAAAGAAAAGCTTAGGCTTCATTAATATTTGTGTTTTAAATATTTTCTATCTGGAGTCAAATAACAATACATCATTTGGTAAAAAAAATTCTTTTAAACTGTAATTCAGTCACTAACCAACATTTTATGCAACTAATATAGTATGTTACAAAGTGCAAATTCAAAAAGCCTAGACATTTTCTAAAATCAATAGAAGCAAATGAAATAATTCACTATTAATTTTATAAACATAGATAAAAATACTACAGAATATAAATGTTAAAACTAATTGACAGAATTATAAAACTGTGATGTTTCTGGACAGATAAACTAATTATGACCACCATAATGGATATAATACCACTGATTTCCTGAAATAACTAATTTAATCTTGTTTGAGAAAATATAATATGCTAATGGGAGAGAGCGATATATATAATTACATTTATGAACATCCTACATATGAATATTTTTGTCTTTCTAAATAGATCTTTTGGACAATTATTTCTGGTAGATCTTTTATTCACATAGGATCTTAAAATAATTACCATTACAATGAAATATTATTTAGAGGTGACCAACTGTCAAAATAAAGTGTGAACAGTAGATAATTGGGTAAAGGAGCTGGTTTTGGGAAGCTGGTTTAGATTCTGTAGAGATGCTGCCATGAAAAATTTCCATAATGACTGTTTTTGCTCAGTAGGTTCATTGATGGAAGCCCTTCTTTGAGACGAACAACTATGATGAGAGAAAAGGGAAGACGGCAAGCTATCAGAGGTCCAGCTTTTATGTTTAATGACAGGGGCACAAGCCTCACAGCTGAGGAAGAACGTTTTCTGGATGCTGCAGAATATGGGAACATTCCTGTGGTGCGCAAAATGTTGGAAGAGTCAAAAACATTAAATGTGAATTGCGTTGACTATATGGGCCAAAATGCCTTGCAGCTTGCTGTAGGGAATGAACATCTTGAAGTGACAGAACTTTTGTTAAAAAAGGAGAATCTGGCACGAATTGGAGATGCTCTGTTACTTGCAATCAGCAAAGGATATATCCGGATTGTAGAAGCAATCTTGAATCATCCTGGGTTTGCAGCTAGTAAGCGGCTGACTCTGAGCCCCTGTGAGCAGGAACTCCAAGACGATGACTTTTATTCTTATGATGAAGATGGCACCCGCTTCTCCCCAGACATCACACCCATCATTTTAGCTGCTCATTGTCAGAAGTATGAGGTGGTACACATGCTGCTAATGAAAGGGGCAAGGATAGAGAGGCCCCATGATTATTTCTGTAAGTGCAATGATTGCACTGAGAAACAGAAGATTGATTCTTTTAGTCATTCTAGATCAAGAATAAATGCATACAAAGGGTTGGCCAGTCCAGCCTATCTGTCCTTGTCTAGTGAAGATCCAGTCCTCACTGCTCTAGAACTTAGCAATGAGCTTGCCAAACTGGCTAATATTGAAAAAGAATTCAAGGTAAGTCTCTTTTCATGCTTTCTCTTTTCTTGGCTTTACACTATTCTGACTTTACATTATTTTTCTGCACTTTATCTGAAAGCCCTTACTCTCTTTTGGGTCAATGAGAACATTTAGAATTTTGAGAAACTTGTATAAAATGAGGGCTATGCTGGGCTTTCTGAATCAAACAGCTCCCCATTTACCAAATTTTAAGCTGGTATGATTGCTTCCTACTGATTGTTAAATTCTATTCTAGGGCAGGGGTCTCCAACCTTGGCAACTTTAAGACTTGTGGACTTCAACTCCCAGAGTTCCTCAGCCAGCAGCTGGTTGAGGAACTCTGGGAGTTGAAGCCCAACTTTCTTCTGTGGTCTAGGGCAGGGGTCTCCAACCTTGGCAACTTTAAGACTTGTGGACTTCAACTCCCAGAGTTCCTCAGCCAGCAGCTGGTTGAGGAACTCTGGGAGTTGAAGTCCACAAGTCTTAAAGTTGCCAAGGTTGGAGACCCCTGTTCTAGGGTGCTTGCATCAGACTTTTTTCTCCTGGCAAGTGGCTAGGTTTCTAAATCAAACAATGGTCTGAAGCCCCCAAACATTCTAATTTTCTAAGAATGCCCTTGAGGTACGTGCAGGGGAAAAAGCATTATTTTTAACCTGCATAGATGAGTTTGGTATTTTGCTTTTTAGCATGCTAGTTGCAGGTTTTTTTTTTAAAGTAAAGCGAAGAAGAGTACAGACCCTGGCAGTTGCCACACATCCAAGACTCAAGTCTTATCTAATCCTACTTGTGTTGCTATTATGATGTAAGATTCCTTTGAAAAATAGCTTTGCTTGAAATGAAAATAATGTGGCGCTTGACTTGGTAGGTACGAAATAAAATAATGAAAAATGAGCTCTCTGAAAATCAAATGAGTATCCAAATTTTAGGTCCTAAATGACTAATGATTAAAGTGTTGGACTTGGATACCTAAGAGTCCCAGGTTCAAATCCACCCATAAAAGCCCCTGGGTGACTTTAGTCCAGCCCAATCTACATTGGAAGGTGGTTGTTGTAAGGGAAATAAGAGGAAATGCTTTGTTAATTGCATTGAGCTCTATTATGCAAATATAGCAAACAAATGAGTTTCCTTATGCCCATTCTCAGCTTTTGAACATTGTGGTTTATATAATAAGAATTCTGAATGCCTTTATCATTTTCCCATCTAAATAATAATATGGTCACTGGTATGAAAGAAATATATTACAATTCCATGATTCTATTAAAATTTGTATAATTGTTTTACTTTTCATTTCCTCCCCAAGTTTATATATTTTAATATCACAAAATGCTGATTATACTATTTTTCTGGATTTGTTTTCCTTCATTGTTTATTTGGTTCCTTTTTTGTAAGGATTTGTTCTGATTCCATATCTACTAGTATATAAAATAAGAATTCTACCCCCCTGAAAATCTTCATTTACTGAAAAACAAAAAAATGGGTCAGAAGAGACAGATTGTGACCAAAATTAGTTATACAAATGACACATCTTTCCAACTGTAACAAACATTTCATTAGGGTCTTTCAGGGTCACTGTTAGATTACACTTTTTAAATTAATTTTCCCTTAAATTATTATGAGGAGGCAGAAGACACATTAATGTGTGAAACTGTTCCAAGCCTAGAGAATTGTGAAGAAAATGCATGTTGATTTGTGTATGAGTATGTATTTGTGGGATGATGCAGGAGCAAAAATTGGTGGTCATTGCATATGTTTATTGGACTGCCTTAAAACATAGAAATGAATAAATCAGAGTCCAGCCATATTATGCAGTTCAGTTCAGTTTCAAAGACATTTATTATGTGGAGCAACTGCTGTGAAATTAAAACTTGACCTATTTGCAAATCTGATGTTTTGTATGACTGATGTTATATTCAGATTTTTTGATGTTTAATCATTTCATTATGTATGAAATGATTAAAAATTTGTATGATTATACAAATTTTGTATATGATTTATGTTATAATCTCATAGAACAATAGGCATATATGGATGACCTTTCTGCAATATGGCGAGTGAAGTGTTGTCAGTTTATAGCAGCTTGACAGTTTTTCTTATTATATATATTGTGCTAAGGTGATGCATTATTGTGTGTATGTAGTTTGGAACTGCCTTTCTTAGATAATTTATATGTACAGTCTGACAATAGTTAGAATTACAAGAATAGTTTTGGAAGGAAGTGCTAAAAACCTGAAACCTAAAAACCTAAAAACCTCAATCCTAGTGGAGAAAGGGAGTCAAAGACTCAAAGATGGAGGCCTTGCCCTTTCGAATGTTCATTGTGTTGCATGTGAAAAAGAGACATAGCCATGATTGAATGAATCATGAACTATGTTGACTTTTTTTTGACACCCCTGCAGATACTCCTCCTGACAGTGATTGTTTCAGTGATAGTGACACTTAAGAACAGAATAACAGAGTTGGAAGGGACCTTGGAGGCCTTCTAGTCCAACCCCCTGTTCAAGCAGGAGACCCTATACCATTTCAGACAAATGACTGTCCAATCTCTCCTTAAAAACCTCCAGTGATGGAGCACCCACAATTTCTTGAGGCAAGCCATTCCACTGATTAATTGTTCTGTTAGGAAATTTCTCCTTAGTTCTAGGTTGCTTCTCTCCTTGATTAGTTTCCATTTATTGCTTCTTGTCCTGCCCTCAGGTGCTTTGGAGAATACCTTGATTCCCGCTTCTTTGTAGCAACCCTTTAGATATTGGAACATTGCTATCATGTCACCCTAGTCCTTCTTTTCATTAATACCCAATTCCTGCAACCATTCTTCATATGTTTCAGCTTCCAATCACCTAATATCTTTGTTGCTCTTCTCTGCACTCTTTCTAGAGTCTCAACATCTTTTTTTATATTGTGGCAACCATAACTGGATGCAGTATTCCAAGTGTGGTCTTGCCAAGGCATTATGAACTGATACTAACACTTCATGTGATTTTGATTATATCCCTCTATTAATTGATTTTTTTGGCAGCTGTAGCACACTGATGGCTTATATTTAAATGGTTGTCCAGTAGCACTCCTAGATCCCTCTTGCAGTTACTACTATTGAGTCAGCAGTGTGCTGTAGCCACCAAAAAAGCCACCTATTCTATACCTATGCATTTGGTTTTTCTTGCCTCAGTATAATATCTTATTTTTCTCAGCATTGCATTTAATTTTGTTAGGCCCAATGTTCAACTCTGTTGAGATCCTTCTGGATCTTGAGTCTATCTTCTAGGATGTTGGCTATTCCTGCCAGCTTGGTGTTGTCTGCAAATTTGATGAGTTTCCCTCTATTCCCTCTTCTAATTCATTAATGAAGATTTTGAAGAGTACTGGGCCTAAGACAGAATCTTGGGGTACCCCAATGCACACATCCCTCCATGTAGATGTAGCTCCATTAGGGGTTACATGTTGAGTGTGATTTGTCAGCCAGTTACAAATCCAGCTGGTGGTGATGCTGCATATCCCTCATTTTTCTAACTTATCTAGAAATAGGGGTTTACTTTGTCAAATGCTTTATTGAAATACAAGTATACTACCGGTATGTCCACAGCATTTAGCTGCCATTAATTTAGTCACTTTGTCAAAAAATGAGATAAGATTTGTTTGGCATGATCTGTTTTTGACAAACCCATGTTCTGGTACTGCGGTTCAAATAAAGCAGGTTTTCCTCAGTTGAAGAAATAAAAATGGATAATTTATGAAATGAAATGCAACAAAAATTTTTTTAGAAGAAATATGCTATTTCTCATCTCATATTGGGAATTTTTTTTAAAAAAAATGGGTTCAAACAAGGCATAATATGGTTTTGTACCATATGTGAACCTGGCCATTCTGATTTGACATGAATGGATAGTGAATCCAAATATTTTAGCTGAATGAACAATCCATAGTTTAAAGTAATGCTTAGATTATATGAATGCAGTAATTATTTACTCACAGACTGTGATATAGAAATGTCATATTTTGAATCTAGAAAATGTTCAGCCGAGTGCAGCTAATTATATTTACAAAGCCTTAGTAAGTTTTCATCTTTTGTTGATGTAGTACGGTAACCTGCAAGTTGTTCTTACTCTACAAAAATCAAGCATAGCAGTAACTGTCCATTAGGGTATTTCTTGTGATTATTAGATCTTAAATTTATGAGAGCTATAGAAAAGAGCAATTACTGAGAGAACTCTGATTAAGAAGCAGAATCAATTAGGGATGGGGAGAATTTAATTTGCTTCATACTCTTGTACTAATTAACTGTACATTTTAATTGGCTTTTATCATTCCTTTCTCACCCTATATTGTGCTTAGCAAGGCTATTTTTTAAAACTATAATGACTTTAAAGCAACAGCAGTTTCATATACTGCAGATGCTAACCGACATAGAAAGTTTGTTTTCAATCTTGTAAGCTGCTCAGAGCCCAAGTAAGTTGTGTGAGATGGCTGTATAAATGATACAAACTAAATAAATAAAATAAGGCTCTTGGCTGAGTTGAAGCCTTTTGCTGGAGAAAATAAAAAACAGGCACGTCAGTGGTAGAGCATTACATTTTCTTCCTGTGTTCTCTTTCTCTTGCTACGGTGAATACAGCTTTCCTGTGTGCCATAAAATGCCTAAGTCTGATGCAATGGCTTTTTGTTGACCTGTTATACATTTTAGTTAAAGCAGATCCAACTGAGTGGCAGCCCTTTGAAGCTGCCTTCAAACCATTTTCTAAGTGAAGGAAAAGTGGTTGGTCTCAGTTTCTAGATCCATTGCTATAGGAACATGATAACATAACAGTTAGAAATAAATTGTCACTGTTGATAGCAATTTAACCAACCAACTCTAAATTTCTATAAGCCTTGTAGGTGAGCCTTCTCAGTATGTTATTTGCAAAGTAATTTTAAAATGTATTAGCCATTTTACAAAGATCCTTGCTTTATGTAATTGCTCGATTGAGAGTTGATACTAGGCTCCTATTGTGGAACATAGCAAGGTATGTATAGAATCTATGGTAATATATGTTATACATTCTGGCATCTTTATTGTGGCATAGTAATTTCTGGGCAGTTTAAATCATGTGGCTTTGATTTAGCAGATATGGTGTAAAGAAACCTTTAGATATAATGACATGTATGTAAGTAGGCGGAACTGTAAGATCATACTTAATTGTCATTTCAACTGCTTCAGATCTCCTACATTCTTATTTACTGCTGTGGCTATTATTAGAACTTTCCCATATGTACTGGAGAGCCAGGTTCAGCTCAGCTTTTCAGTATGTACAAGAACGCCATTCCTTTTCCATGTCTTTTTATTATCTCAATCTGTTTGGCATTCATTTGTGGGCTGGACTGAAAGATACATCCTCATAGTTTCAGTGCTGGGGTGGAAATTCCTTTTTGTTTCAACATTGTGAAAATGTTTTCCTCATTCAGTGGGTGGGCTTAGACAGCATCCTATATCAAAAGAAAGCAATTACATTATTGAATGTCTTAATGCAATATATAAACCCAACTATAGTGGCTTATAAACCTCTAACTAGGTTATAGCTTGTAAATATCCACTGCAATGTACAGATAAATCACAGTTAATACATGAATGGCAATATAGCATTAAAATTCTAAGATTATTAGTTGAAATTTCAATAAAAAGCATCATTAAACATTAAGTACAAAGGTGTACTTAATGTTCAGAGCTCTTTACAGAGTAAAGAGCTGTATTGCTCTTTCTTTCCCCCTACCAATCACAGCAATATGTAGGGGTATTACTGTCCAGTAGCAACTATAATGAAATTCACTCCTGATTTGAATGGGATCTGGATTTTGCAGATATATTTTAAAAATAATTTAAGCAGTGTTTAGGGCATGTTCAGAACAAAATGCTGCAGGATTCAGAGATTTCCGAAAGATTCTGGATGTGATTTAAATAAAATGAAGGAGCTAATATTTGCGACTTCGTTTTATTTTATTTTTTCAAATTCTACTTTCTCGGAAATAAGTCCAAATTATTTTGGTGCTATTAACTCTTTAGAAACAATGCATGGAATTGCAGTATTTTTCTGCCATTTAAAAGCTTGGATTCAGAGTGAGAAGTGAAAAATATTAAGAAATGCAAGATTTAATATAGCACCTTAAATTAAGTTACTAAGATTAAAATATTTTTAAAAGATTAAAACTAATTTGAAGACAGACAGATTACATTCTTTAATCTAAAAAAGCTTCAGGTAATTTCATGATTATACATTGCAGGCTATATTCAGTTAAATAATATAAGTATCATTGAGAACAGGCCTTTGTTCTTTAAATATTTTTTAAAGAATTGAGGAATTAAGGAATATTAAGGAGAAATGTTAAGAAAAATCATTTGTTTTGTTGGAAATAAAATGTACTGCTGTTGCTAAGCCTAGCACATAATCATTCATTATTTTTTCCATTTTATAAGGCTGCCTGACAGCAAGTAATTCAAGGAGACCCTAACCCTAACCCATTTTTAAAAAATTAAAATTTATAATTGACCTGACCTAGACCTGCTAGAAAAACCAGGTTTTTAAAGCTATCATAAAGGACATGGCTGGAACTATAGGGATTTCCAAGAATGCTATCCAGAGTGCAAGAATGACAACAGAGAAGACATGCCTTTGGGGTCCCATAAGATTTTTATTGATGGGACTGAATCATGTCAACCTATCTTATAGAATGGGAAGAAATGATTGGAGAAAAATGGTCCTAAGAATATCCATTGTTATAATCAATGAAAGGCTTTATAACTGAGAATCAGCACCTTGAATCACACCTGGAAGACAATTGGTAACCAGTGCAACTAGCAAAGTAAAGGTGTCACATTGGCATACTGAGGCATGCCTACAAGTACTTGCCTTACTGCATTCTGAACCAGCTGTATCTTCAAAGTAGCCATCAAATGGATGTTCTCTCTATCCAACACTGCTTTGGGAGCTTTCATTTACTTCATTTATAGAATGAAAAGCCATGGTGGCGCAGTGGTTAAAATGCAGTGTTGCAGGCTAACTGTGCTCACATTGCCAGGAGTTCGATTGCTTTGATCCTGACCAGGCTCAAGGTTGACTCAGCCTTCCCTCCTTCCAAAGTCGTTAAAAATGAGGACCCAGATTGTTGGGGGCAATATGCTGACTCTGTGAACCGCTTAGAGAGGGCTGTAAAGCCCTATGAAGCGGTATATAAGTCTAACTGCTATTGCTATTTATCCATTTTATTTCTGTAACTTCATGCAACGTTTGTGAAAATGATTTTTCCTCTAGCCTTAACTTCTCATAATAAGCCAGAGTGACTGTAAATTATAAAAAGATCTAAAATTTACATTTGGGCAATATCTTTAACATCACCCAAAATGAAATAAAAGTGTAAACTGTTGAGTTTTATCAAACCCTTCATCGGGTCAGATATAGAATGCTGCAGATAAAGAACAAATGGGGGGGGGGATCAAAAAATTAAATCAGACCTGACAGCCATGAGTTTTCCTTAAAGATTCAGTTCCTGCAATCCATCATTTAGAGCTTTATAACTTACGACAAATAAGGCTTTGTGGAGCTGACCACAGCACTTTAGTCTGAGATGAGTTTGCAAGCTGATTCATTGCCAGGTTTCTCCTCTTGCCAAGTGTATGAGGTAATATTGGGGAATATAACTAAAGCACATAAGAGTGCATAAAGTGAAACAATTGTTGAACATAAAGTTGTACTGGACACTTTGAACTGATCTGGATATAGTCTGCACACATTTTAATCTTTTTGGAGGAGGGAGTGGTACTAATTTCTTCATCTCCAACCTTCTATAGACAGTACCCCTCGCTATTCTGTAACCAAGCTTATAGTGATGTGATGGCTCAGCAGTTAAACACACTGAGCTTGTCCGCTGGAAAACTGACAGCCTGGGTTCGAGACCCGAGTGCTGCGCGATGGGGTGAGCTCCTGTTACTTGCCCCATCTCCTGCCCACCTAGCAGTTTGAAAGCATGCAAATGCAAGTAGAGAAATAGATACCACTTTGGTGGGAAGGTAACAGCATTTCATGTGCCTCAGCTTATAGTAATGCTGGCCACATGACCATGGAAATGTCTTTTCATAATGCTGGCTCTCCCTGTTAAGAAATGGAGATGAACACTACTTCCTAGAGTCAGACACAACTGGAAAGGGAAACCTTTACCTTTAACCAGCTTAAAGTTTTAAAGTGCAGAAACACTACACAAAGATATACATTGTCAAAGTCATGGTTTTCCCACTTAACAGAATAACGGAATAAAGGGTTGGAACTTGGAAGGGACCTTGGAGGTCTTCTAGTCCAATCCCTGCTCAAGCAGGAAGCCCTATACCATTTCAGACAGATGGTTGTCCAATCTCTTCTTAAAAACCTCCAGTATTGGAACACCCAAAACTTCTGGAGGCAAACTGTTCCAGTAATTGTTTTAACTGTGAGGAATTTTTTCTTTAGTTCTAGGTTTGTTCTCTCCTTGATAGTTTCCATTCATTGCTTCTTGTCCTGCTTTGGAGAACAGGTTGATCCCCTCTTCTTTGTGGCAGCCTCTTAGATATTGGAATACTGCTATCATATATATAGCCTTTACTTCTTTTCACTAGGCATACCCAATTCCTGCAACTGTTCTTCATATGTTTTATCCTCCAGTCCCATAATCATCTTTAACACATGACTGTTGAATTTATTAAAGTGTATTTCTGCAATATGCTGTAAGCTGCTATTAAGAATCTTCACCTGGTTATCAAATATAGTGATTCATCATTTAATGTAAATGCTTTACAATGGACATGTTGAGCCTGTCATGCCTCTCTTGCTTTCTTTAATATTTGGTCTACAATATAAACTTTTAAGCTAAAAATCCCTGCAGGGCTGAAGCCATGTTTATCTTTCCAAAAGATCTTCCATCACTGTATGTGCCATAAACTCTCACACCTACTGAAACATCATTCTTTTGCAATTATTGAAGTTTTTCCACTAACGAATAATTTATTTTACCTGTAGATGTCTTTCTTAATTATCTCTCATATGTGTATGCATTTCTGTGCACTGTAAAATATCATTTAAATAGCATGAAACAGCCAGGCATGGTATCATTTATAAACATGTAATCTAACTGTTATAAAAATATGTCCAAGTTAGGAAGATAGATAACCATTAAATTATTTAGGGCAATGCTTGTATGTGACTGAAGGGCTCAGAAGCTGTTATATTTCTGTCTTCTAGAATGATTACCGTAAGTTGTCTATGCAATGCAAGGACTTTGTTGTTGGTGTCCTTGATCTCTGTCGGGATTCTGAAGAGGTGGAAGCCATTCTAAATGGAGATTTGGAAGCAGAGCCAGTTGAAATTCAGAGGCACAGAGCTTCACTGAGTCGTGTCAAACTGGCAATTAAATATGAAGTAAAAAAGGTAAAGAATTATCTTTCAAACAATGTATCTAGTGGACTCTGTCATAAACCTGCATGCATTAATAACCTTAAACATTTTAGTGTCAATTTTATCTTTGTCCTCTGTTGGAATAATATGCTGCTAAACTGATGTCAAAGATAGCAGTGAAATTGGCCTTTTAAAAGATGATAGCACTGTCATACATTATCCAATTAATACTGTTCTGTATGTCTGTTTTTGGCTATTAAAACCTTTAAAGATAAGAAACAACCATGTTGTGCTTCTACTTTCAGGATCAATAAAGGATTTGTATTTTTTTAATAAATAAGAGGATGCTGTATTCTTATTTTGCTTTTAATTTGATTGCCATTTAATTCAGATGTAAATATTTGCATGTGATACAGGCAATGATTTGTACAATGATTTGTACATACTGTGTATTTCTATTCCATTTAAATGCACAGGGCTTAGATGTCAGAATAATACAAGTGCCAAATGCAACAGATAAGACGGGTAAATGGCTATTCACCCTCAAGTTTTCCCTATATATCTCTATATTTCTCCGGGTTTGGTTTTAGACTTTGGTTCACTTTGCATAATATGTCTCTGGGTTGTCTAATTTATTTTTTGCTTTCCAAATGTTTATTGGGATTTCCAGATTGGAATATTCTTGCTGCCTTAAACTGAAAGTGGAGAAGACCAAGCTTGTAGCTTTTTATCCTCACCATCCTTCTTTTTTTTTCCTCCTCCTGCTTCCTTTCCAGGATTATTAACTGTGGAATCATTAATGGGAATTCTTAGCAATGAGGAACTTTCTTTAAATCCTTTCACTCATAAAACTACAAGGATCTTACAGTTTTATTCATTATTTATTTTTCATATCTGTATCTCTTTATTCATCACACAGTAACAAATTATCAGGACAACATTCATCACCAATATTCAGTCAATAAAAACACATAATAAAATATAGATAAAAATATAATCCCAAATAATAATATACAAATACACCCATATATATATATATATGTATATATATGCACACACATGCATTTGCTTATATTGAGCTGACATTTTGTCTGAGTAAACTGTGCTTAGATTTAACTATATATCATATAATAATAATAATAATACTATTGTTATATCCAAAATGGTACTTGTCTTGAAAAATGCCCAATACTGTTGAAGCAAGTATTGTGCCACTGTTTTCAGATTGGAATGCTGCATCATGCCCATACCAAAATGCAGCTTTATTATTTCCAGTTTATTTCCAGAAAAAAATTCAGGACTGAAACGATGTTGTAGATCATCTTGTATTTGTATCTGTTATGATGAGATGTATGGAATATTTCTAGACGAAAATTGAGAAACAAATCCTTGCTAAGGATAGGTTTCTATTTTTAAAAAAGGAACAAATATAAAAAAATGCCAATGCTTTCTGGATCACATTATTGATGGAAGATTACCTTGGGTCATTACTCTTGATACTCTACTGGCAGATGATTACAGGATGGAACTACAACGACACCTAGATTTATTTTTACTTGAATGGGTCTGCATTCACCATTACAGTATATTCTCAGAAACTGCATGCTTTTTCATGGCTTCCGATATAAATCTCAATGTGTTAAAGCCAGTCACTTGTTAAAGAGAGCTTTCTGAGATGCCCAACTCTGATTAAATGATGTGGATAATGTCCTTAGACTCAACCATTGCTAAAACAACATTTGATGCATTTTTAAAATTCTTGATTATATATGTGATGTTCAAGGACTTTCTATTTTGAGAGGAAGTGTGCTAATGGAACACCTCTGATTCTTTGACTAAGCATATTTTTTTCACCTCATCCTATACTGTTTCTTTCCTGCTCATATGTTTAGTAGAGTACAAATGCTCTATAGGAAGCCAAGTTCAATGGTATACTCAATTACTTCCTATTGCTGGCTTGGAACTCCCCGGAAAAATGCTGATCATTTCTTAATGATTTGCATTCGGCAAAATAGGGTAAAATTAAGAGTTTAGGCAGCAGTAAGATAATATGAGATGATCCATAACATAATCATCCCTGGATGAGTTCGAAAGATACAGTATACATGTGCATGGTCTTTCCCATTAAAAAAATGAATATATGTTCTTCAGGCACAAATTAGCAGAAGGCCTTTTTTGGTCCTCATATTTTACCACTAAAGTCCTGTTTTTGTAATACTTGAGAATCTTTTAAACTGCATTATGTACACATTCATAATCCAGTGAAGTCACTATATAGAAAGTATGCTGTTAAATGTGATGCTTTAATATTACCGTTAAGCAAAAAAATGCCCTCAGAGCAGTTAATGCTATGAGCTTGTGAGTCTCTCAAGTTTGAGTAATACTGTTCAGTATTTCTCAGTAGAAAAAAAGAGCTTTCCTCCCAATAATGATATCTGAATTGGTAAGAATGGATGAGTCAATTCTCTGGAATTCACTGAAAATGTTTGTGGTGGTTCAGTTACTTTCTTTCAGTGTCTTCAGGATCTCATTGATGGAGGTGCGAATGGCTGTAGATAGCAGTATAAGGATGGATTTATGAGCTAGGCTCATCCCTGCTACCAGTGAATCTTAGTTGTTTTTGTAATACAAGTAGTCTTCAACTTGCAACCATTCATTTTAGTGACTGTTCAAAGTTACAACGGCATTGAAAAAAAATGACTTATGACTGTTTTTCAGTTACAACCATTGTGGTGTCCCTATGATCACATGATCAAAATTTGGTCACTTAGCAACTGGTATGTACATATTTATGACAATTGCACTGACCCGGGGTCATGTGATCACCATTTATAACCTTTTCTGTTGGCTTCCAACAAGCAAAGTCAGTGGGGGGAGCCAGATAACAACCTCATGATTCACTTAACAACTGCAGTGGTTTGCTTAACAATCATGGCAAAAAGTGTTGTAAAATGGGGCAAAACTCACTTTAAAACATCTGTGCTTAGCAATAGAAATTTTGGGCTCAATTGTGGTTGTAAGTTAAGGACTACCTGCAGCTGAATCAAGTTTCACTCTGTTTTCCTTCCGTTCCTGTCTAGTTATCTCTTTCCCGTGCTTCATAGCTATCCAGCTCCCTTTCTTTTCTTTTCCACCCTGGGGCTGTTTTGGAAGGAAATACAAAGTGTGTACTTGTGACTTTCTATGTGTGACAGTGGTTTTGAATGATAGTAGTTAAAGGCATATTTGTCAAAAGACCCATAGCAGAAACCCTAATGATGTCCCTACAATAGGTGGTAGATGGCCAAAAAAAAAAAAAGTAATAATTGCTGCTTGAAAATATTAACAAGGTATGCAGGAGGAAAGAAGGAAGTTCCACTGTCAGGATGGCAAAAAAAAAAAAAAGTAATAATTGCTGCTTGAAAATATTAACAAGGTATGCAGGAGGAAAGAAGGAAGTTCCACTGTCAGAAATGAGAAAGTGTTCTGATTTGTTTTAGATTCAGTTTGAATTGCTTTGAGAAGACAGGTTGAATCCATTGATGGTTTTTTTTCCTGTCTTTTCTGCTAATATCCTCTACTGAAGCCTATATTACATGGCATGTTAATACAGGTCAGGGAGATGTTTTTCTTTTTCTTTTGTTTATTCTAGTATAAGCCTAATTATTAGGATTGGGACAAGTCAGTGGAACTCTAAAACCTATGTATGCCACCTGCTCAGAAAAGTTGACTCCCTGATGTACGAGGGATTAAAAAGAAGAAAAAAAATATCAAGTGATGCCAAAGGAATTTTATCTTTATTTTAAAACTGCTATATAAGTGAAATGGAATTGATTTTGCCATAGAAAGAGAGTGGAAGATTAATAGATTCAATTTTCTTCTTTCAGTGTGTGCTGTTCTTGACAAGGGTAGCCCTCCCCCAAAGAGTTTTACTGCTTACTTGAACATTTTAAAAAAGGTAGATGTAGAGTAAATTGGGTGTGGATATCAGGGATTGTAGTCTGGAACAACTGGGAGACACCAGACTGAGAAAAGGAATGGTGTGATCTCTGACTTCATTATAAAATCAGGTCTTGAATTATAATTATTATGTTGCTGTTAATCAAAGTTGTCATAATAATTAAACTGAACTCTTGAGTTAGCTAAATTAAGTGGAAAGCTGAGATTTTCTTGCAATGTTTGGTCTGTCTGTCTGTCTATCATCTATCTATCTATCTATCTATCTATCATCTATTTATCATGGCACACACACACACACACCTGTCTGTAAGAAGATTGCTTACAGAATAGCCATAAAATGAAATATCATGGATAGGAGATGGATAGGAGATTAAGCCAGGAATAGGGCACAGCTGTCTAGAATGCTGAATAGATGCACTCTGTATTGCAACATTTTGTTTGAGGTCTCACCTGCTGTTTTGAGATATATCTCCTTATTGCACATGAACCAATTTCATTAATATATTTATAGACAATTACTGCCCCTTATATGAGAAAAAAAAATCACATAATGACTGATGACCAAAATAACAAATCCATTTGCACCCAAAGAAAGAACAACTGTTTATATTTTAGAGCTTTATCTCCAATCTCATTTGAGCTTTTTGAAGTGTTACTGTGATGTTGGCAACTTTGAAACATGCTAAACAAACATATCTAATAATAGGATAGAATGGTACAACAATAAGAATTAATACAGTAGGAAGTCTTTAATAGCTTCAACTATCCCATTTGGAGAACCTTATAATTTAATGCATTTTTCCTCAAAAAAACATTGTTAGATTTAAGTGGCAACATGCAGATTTATTAATATATAGTTTTAGAAGCTGATAATCTTATAAAACCACCAACTTGTACTGGCAACATAATCAAAAGACACAATTTTTCTGTCATACATAATTCCCAGTGACAATGTCAACATTACTTAATATGCAGAGCATAGGGGTTGAAATCTTTCTAATTTTTATAGATGCCCTGAGTTATAATTATAATGTATGATGGAAATTAAAAATAATACCTGAACCTTGTTAGCCATTTCATTATTGGTTTGATGGAAGGTATTGTATTTACTGGACTTTGTTTTAGAAAACAATCTATAATCAAACTTAGATTATGAATCTCTCAATATTATAATAGCTAATGGGTTTCTCATTAGGCTGCTTCTGTTCTTTCTGGATGTTTTTGCTAAAAACAGACTCATTTAGCTTGTATAGTATTCTAAAAGCAAGAACAAAGTATCTTTTAGACTGTTAATTTAAATGGACCTAAATAGCTCCTGTGCTACACTGTAAGTGCTATCTTTGCTGAACTGAGACTGTATGCTCCAGCCAGCACAGACATCTGCCTAGATAGCACCATACTATGGACAGCTGTGCTAGGATTTTCTACATTCAAAATATGTATTCTCTCACCCAGCTACAGAATTTGAAACAAACCCTTACACTGGTACAACAAACACTTTATACCTTGCATTAGAGCTTTGATTTATGAAAATAGAACTTAAAAACTTAAAAATACTTTTACTTGTTTTCCTTTGTTTTTGTGTTAATCAAGTGTCTTGGCCACCCTACATCTTTCCCTGTTACATCCAGCTATGTTATATTAGAGACTTAATGTATGTCTAAGCCAAAAAGACATTTAGTGCTGGCAGTACAAAAGCAATATAATAAAATCCCCACAAGAAGAAGAATATATGACTGCTACTGGATCCAATATATATATATATATTAACTGTAAGCCACCCAGAGTCATTGATTGAGATGGGCAGCTTTAGAAATTGAATAAATAAATTTTATTCTAGTATCTATTTCTTTTCCAAAGTGAATTAACTCTTATAGACATCATGTACTTCTGTTGCATCAAAGTAAGTTGAAAACTCAGTTCTTGGAAATAGGCTTTAAAATTTCTCTCCCAGTGACAGTATCCACAAGAAGACAAATAACCTCTACTCAACTTTATATTTTGTTGCTCATAAATCAAAACATATTTTAGCATCATTAAACCCGGTACTCCAGACGTAGCTAGTATTCAGCAGAGACATAAATTAGATGTAAGTTGCTTCTGATTTGGATGAGATATGAAAGTTTAAAAATCTGCTGCCTTTGATTTGATCAGCTACTTTTTTTGTTTGGTCAAAGGTAAGATCTCTCTGCCTTTCCCTCTCCCTCCCTCCCTCCCTCTCTCTCTCACACACAGAGGACACTGAAATTGCCGTTTAAATATTCAAGTTATTTTAGTTTTATTGTCAACATATTTATTTGAAACATTTGTGAGGCTGCCTATCTTAAAACCAGCTCTCAGCAGCTTAGAGTTGATAAAGCAATAAATGCAATCATAAAACAAAGCCAAACCTCCCTAAAAAGTGTTTGGTTTATCTGTACCAGGTAGTCCTCGATTTACAACAGTTCAAAGTTACTAAAAAGTGACTTATGACAACTTATCATCATTGCAGCATCCCCATGGTCATGTGATCAACATTCAGACACTTGTCAACTGACTCATATTTATGACAGTTGTGGTGTCCTTGGGGCATGTGATCACCCTTTGCGACCTTCTGACAAAGTCAATGGGCAACTGAGATTCACTTAACAACCATGTTACTAACTTAACAACTTGCAGTGATTCTCTTAACTGTGGCAAGAAAGGTCATAGAATAGGGTAAAATTCACTTAACTGTCTCACTTAGCAGCAGAAATTTTGGGCTCAATTGTGATCATAAGTCAAGAACTACTTGTATTTTAAAGAAATTTGCAGTGATGCAAAACACTAATTACAGTGCTGTGTAACTTGATTTTTCTTCTGTTTTCCCCACAGTTTGTAGCCCATCCTAACTGTCAGCAACAGCTGTTGACCATCTGGTATGAAAACCTTTCAGGATTACGGGAACAGACCATAGCTATCAAGTGTCTAGTTGTGCTGGTTGTTGCACTGGGCCTTCCATTTCTTGCCACAGGATACTGGATTGCACCATGTAGCAGGGTACAGAGTTTTTTTCCTTACATTTAAATTAATTAACTGGGGAAAATGCCTTTGTATGAAAGCTTCTCTTTAAAAATAACTATTCTGATTACCAAATTACTGTTTTGTACAGTAGAAACCATCATGATATTTATTATTGATTTCTTTCACTTAATATAGTGAACAGAATAAGTTACTTTCCTTACCTTATCATTATTCTGTGCACAGATGATTCTGGAATATATATAGGCTTATTTATATTTATGCTTCTGCACATGTATAGAAATCTCTTCCATCTTCCACAGGACTAAAGGCAATGAGTCACACTGTATTTACCTTAGCAGCACATTTGTTCATAAAGGATGAAAGCAACCTTGCATTATTTTTAGTAATAATAAAAAGGTGGCACACCATGTACACACAAACTTGTTCTGCTGAACTTAGACTTATTAATAGAGTTTTACTTCTGAGCAAACTTGAGTTGAAACTTGGCTGGTTGTAAGATATTTTGGGACTTTGTCCATACATGTTTGCCAGATCAATAATTAAATGCCCATTTTTTTCAGTGGACTGGAAAAGGGGGAAAAGAAGCTCCTTTAATAATTGGATATGGGGAAGACCCATTGTTGGTACAATCCAGAGATGCTACAGTATCTTTAAATTTGGAAAAGAGAACTGATCATAGACATATCAAAGCCCTATAAATGATGTTTGCTAATGCTTTTTTTCCTATCCAGTAGGATATATTAATTTCCTTAATTCACCCAGTATGAATGGGTTGCTGGTTTACCAGGGAATGCCTTCATCTCAAGTTCTCGGGCAGTGCTTGCAAAATCCCACCAGATCCCACCAGACCAACAGTATGCTTAAAGAAAGATAAGCAGATAAAGAGAGAATTATATATTCCAATGACAGTTTCTGCAGGAGCACATTAGTTGACATTCCATGTATTAGGGAGCACAACCTGGTCTTGCATTCCATCTATACTAGTTCTGTATCCAACCACACCTGCTGAGAAACAATAACCTACAGAACATGATTTACTTCTTATGCATTTCCCTCTTATAAAAGGTTTTTGTGCAGTGTATCTGTCGTTGTACTTAACTAAAGGGCTAATCTAAGATGTATTGTTTTAGAAAACTAAAATGGAGTGGTCAAAAACCTCTTTAAATGTTTGAAATCAAAATGGGTTCACTAAAAGTATTCCAATTTTTAATTCCTTACTCAGAAGATTCCCAAGCTGACAAAAATGGCTGTTTTCAGCTTGGAACGCTCCTGGTTAGGTGAGAAAATGCCATTTCAAACTGGAAACAGCCGTTTCCATTTCATTTTGAGTTTGCTTATTTAAATGCACACACACCTACTGTATAATAAGATGGACAAACTGGGTCTGCTTTGTTTGCAAAATTTATGAAATGTTTCTTCAAACTTTGGGTACTTTTTGTTGGCCGTAATGATGAAAATAAAGTGGCTTTCACTAATACAAATAACCCATTGTTTTTGATATTTTTTTTAAAAAGCTGTCTCATTTGGTACCAACTTAAGACATAATAAGTGAGCTCATACATGGGGGGAAAAACATGGTTTAATTATATGTATGGACAAAATGTAAAAGTTTGGAAATCCCAATGTATCTTATACCTTTAGACACAAAGAGCTGTCGTGGCAGTGGTTAGAATGCAGTAGTGCAGACTACTGCAATTCGATTCTCACCAACTAAAGGTTTACTCAGCCTTCCATCCTTCCGAGGTCGGTAAAATGAGGATCCAGATTGTTGGGGGTGATATGCTGACTCTGTAAACTGCTTAGAGACAGCTGTAAAGCACTGTGAAACAGTATATAAGTCTAAGTGCTGTTGCTATTGCTGTTTGCTGAAAATGAAAGCATGTATAGACGAAAAAAGTCAAAACAAAAACCATACTTTTACTTTGCTTTCTTAGCTTGGGAAAATTCTCCGGAGTCCATTTATGAAATTTGTGGCACATGCGGCCTCCTTCATTATTTTCTTGGGACTACTAGTATTTAATGCTTCAGATAGATTTGAAGGCATCTCAGTATTACCAAATGAAACAGTTATTGATTACCCAAAACAGATCTTTCGAATTAAAACAACTCAGTTCACTTGGACAGAGATGCTGATCATGATATGGGTGCTTGGTATGTATATATTTCCTTATTTCCTTATTGCAGTGTATATTTTTTTAGACATCTCTGCATGATGCTATAATACATCTCAGCAGATTTTTAGAATAGGGGTCCCCAACCCTCGGGCTGGGGCCCCTACCGGGCCATGGCCTATTCACAACTGGGCCATGGGCTGGCGCAGATGCGTACATGCATAGCTTGACTCGCATGAAGGGTGGGCCGGCACACATGTGAATGCAGCTTGATTCATATGAGCAGTGGGCCGCTATGCATGCACGCATATCTCAATTTGAAGTCGAGTTGCGCATGTGCGTGCTGGCCCACCACTTGCGTGAGTCAAGCTGCATGCACACACGTGCGTACTAGCCCACCACTCATATAGTCCTATTCTCCTCCTCCCCCCTCCCCCCGATCACCAAGCAGCAAAGGTTGGGGACCGCTGCTCTAGAACATTGTTGGAATTGTTAATATAGAAAGCATACAACAAAAGAAATAATGATTCAGATTACATATGTTCAAACCAAAGAACTTCTCAATCTTGATTCTGGCTGTTTTGAGAGTTTTAAAAGTTGTCTGACTTTATCTTTTTGAGGGGTGAGTCACCCAGAATGCTCAACTAAATAGCTTGTAATACTCAATGCAAAGTAGAAACTCTAAACTCAAGACTATGTTGGAAACCATGACAGCAATAGTATGTTGGCCCCCACATATCAATCATTAAGTTTTTAGGTAACTGATATTACAGTGGATTTAGCCTAATATTTAAGGACCTTTTACTGTATTTCTTTAATAGTGTGGATGCTGATACTATATAATCCAATTCCACCTATTTTATGATGTAAGAAACTGCATAATTTGTAATAGTATGCACTGGCATGTTATTCAATGTAAGTAGGCCTAAAAACATCTGCATCATTCTGACTTACGTATGCTTTTTGTTTCTGGTCTGAAAATAGTCATATACAGGTGTATTAAAAAAAAAAGTCAAATTAGTCATGTGACTTAATCTCAGGTTGGTTTATTTGGCTTGCATCCTTAATTACATTTAGCTGGATTTCATTGCATTTCTTTTTCAGGTATGATGTGGTCTGAGTGTAAAGAGCTCTGGATAGAAGGACCCCGTGAATATATTCTGCAGCTTTGGAATGTTCTTGATTTTGGAATGTTATCTATTTTTATTGCTGCTTTCACAGCTAGACTGTTGGCCTTTTTACAAGCTACAAAAGCACAAAACTATGTGGACAAATATATCCAGGAGACAGATCTCTCTGTAGTCACACTTCCACCAGATATAGAGTATTTTACTTATGGTAAGTTCAAACACGTTGCCCTGTCTCTGGCATATTAAAATGGCTAATATTCTTTAAAGCACAGGTAGCTAACTCTCAATTGGACAGGGTCTGAACACATTTCATATTTATCTCACATGGCAGATTTAGCAATACTTTATGAAAGGCTTTCTGCAGCTGAATATTAGCCATAGACTGTATACTCCTGCTATTGAATGGTAATTTATAAAATTTAGCTATATATTTTTTGCTGTTAGGATGTTGTTAATTAGTTTTTCTGACTACAACAGAATAACAGAGTTGGAAGGGACTTCTAGTCCAACCCCCTGCTCAGGCAGGAAACCCTATACAATTTCAGACAAATAGTTGTCCAGTCTCTTCTTAAAAACCTCCAGTGTTGAAGCATTCACAACTTCTGGAGGCAAGTTTGCTCCACTGATTAATTGTTCTGTCAGGAAATTTCTCCTTAGTTCTAGGTTGCTTCTCTCCTTGATTAGTTTCCATTTATTGCTTCTTGTCCTGCCCTCAGGTGCTTTGGAGAATACCTTGACTCCCTCTTCTTTGTAGCAACCCTTTAGATCACAGGTCACCAACCGGTGGTCCGTAGACCACTGGTGGTCCGTAGACCACTGGTGGTCCGTGAGAAAATTTTGGTGGTCCGCGGCGCACCCGGGTGGAGGAGCTGCTCCAGGATGTCTAATGGCCAGTCCTGTGACTAGAGCTCTGGAATATAGGACCGGCCAGGCAGCTCATGGTGGGGTTGGAAATCTCCGCCATAGAGGGAGCTACGTAAAACTTGCAACTTTGCAGTGCAGCCCTCGCCGGCCGGAACAAGGTAATGGTGCAAGGGGGGGGCAGCGCAGGTGGGCCAAAGCAATGGGTGTCGGCAACCTGCGGCTCGTTCTTCCCCCTGCTGTGGCTTCCTGTCGGCTGAACCCACCAGTGGTTGGCCCGCCCCTCGCCCTCCTCTCCCAGTCACTCCTCGCCTGGCCTGAGAAGGGAAGGGCGGGGGATGGAGATTTGCTCCAAATTCCAGAGCGGGAGCGAAGCGTCATCTCTTGCTGGGTCTCGCGGGCATTTCTTCCTGGCCTTGTTGGTGCTCCATGCACCTTGGTCTCTGAGGGAGACGCGTGATTTCCTCTCAGCCCTGAGACACTGGCCCGACCCGGCTGTTTCTCTCTGCCGCTGCTGTTGGCGCCTCCATGGCCTGCCCGCTGCTTTTGCAGTGCAGTTAAATTTAGCTCACTTCACAATGGGGGAGACGGCATCCCCTTCTCCTCCTGGAGCCCATTTCGATGCGGAGCATCGGCTACAGCTGGGGAGGGTGAGTGCCGGGGCGGAGAGCAGGTTGTGCGTCTCCCCAAGCGACCGAGGTGCGTCCAGCACCAGCAAAGGCCGAAGGAGCGCCCGTGAGACCCAAAGAGCGCCGGAGAATCAGAATGAGAGAGAGACAGACAGAGAGAGAGAGAGAAAGAGAGAGGGGGGGAGAGAGAGAGATGAGAGAGAGAGATGAGAGAGAGAGAGAAAAAGAGAGAGGTGGAGAGGGAGATGGAGGAGAGGAGCT
>QLTV01002844.1:253751-271407 GCA_003457575.1 Thermophis baileyi | reverse complement strand
GGAAAAAAGGAACAAAAGAAAGAGAGAGGGGGGGGGGAGAGAGAGAGAGGGAAAAAGAAAAAGAGAGGGTGAGAGAGAGAGATGAGAGAGAGAGAGAGGGGGGAGGAGAGAGAGAAAGATAGAAGGGGGAGAGGGGGGGAGAGAGATGAGAGAGAGAGAAAGAACGAGAGAGGGGGAGAGAGATGAGAGAAAGAAAGGGGGGAGAGAAAGAGGGAGGGAGAGATGAGAGACAGAGAGGGGGGAGAGAGAAAGGGGAGAGAGATGACTGAGAGAGAGAAAGAGAGGGAGAGAGAGAAAGAGAGAGATGAGAGAGAGAAAGAGATGAGAGAGAGACAGACAGAGGGGAGAGAGAGAGAAAGGGGGAGAGAGAGAGAGAGAAAGAGAGAGGGGGAGAGAATGCCTGAGGGACCCCATCCCGTCACTGGGAGTCCAGGCGCTTCAGCAAGCGGCGCGCTGGATTCGTATTAGTGGTCCGCGGGATTTAAAATTATGAATGTAGTGGTCCCTGAGGTCCAAAAGGTTGGGAACCCCTGCTTTAGATATTGGAACACTGCTATCATGTCACCCCAGTCCTTCTTTTCATTAAACTAGACATACCTAATTCCAGCAACCGTTCTTTATATGTTTTAGCCTCCAGTCCCCTAACGATCTTTGTTGCTCTTCTCTGCACTCTTTCTAGAGTTTCAACATCTTTTTAATATTGTGCTGACCAAAACTGGATGCAGTATTCCAACTGTGGTCTTACCAAGGCATTATAAAGTGGTCTAAACACTTCTATCCCTCTAGATTCTAGTCATTCTTTTTATTTATTTTAATTTATAAAAAGCAAACTAGTTTGATTTGAAAAAGGATATTAAAGCAAAAATGTTATATAGTTTGAATTTCTAAAGAGAATAATCGTTGTTCGATTGGTCCAGAGAAAATACTGCTCAGAATATTTATTGACCACTAATTATTTGAAAATATTTACATTGATCTTTAAACCATATATACAAAGTCACAGGCACAGGCAGCATACAGAAAGAAATAGACTCAAAAAACTGCTAATTGTGTTATTGTTTTGACAACACAATGAACAAATAGATAAAACTAACAAGCTTCTTGTTTATGTCATTTTTTTTTCTAGCTAGAGATAAATGGCTTCCATCTGATCCACAAATCATATCGGAAGGTCTTTATGCAATTGCTGTTGTGCTTAGTTTCTCTCGGATTGCTTATATTTTACCTGCAAATGAGAGTTTTGGACCACTGCAGATTTCACTTGGAAGAACTGTTAAAGACATTTTCAAGTTTATGGTTCTTTTTATTATGGTATTTCTTGCTTTTATGATTGGGATGTTCATACTGTACTCTTACTATCTTGGAGCCAAAGTAAATGCAGCATTTACTACGTAAGTAACAAATGCAGAAACAATTATTACTGTATTATTTCTGATCAAATTTGCTGAAAGGTTTGATGACTACATACACAGGAGCAAGGGTGGGCTTCCAAAATTTTAGCAAGGGGTTCTCTGCCTGGTTGCTGGGTGGGCGTGGCCATGGCCTAGTCGGCCTCCTGCACCATGGGGGGGGGGTTGCCCTCCCCGGGCTCTGGAGGCTTTCCTCGAGCCTCCGGGAGGGCGAAAACGGCCTCCCCAGGCTCCGGAGGCCCTCTGGAAGCTGGAAATGGGCCTGTTTCCGGCCTTCCCGAACTTCCGGTAGGCCCGTTTTTTGTCCTCCCCGAGCCTCCACGTGCGCCCTGCACTTACCTGCATCCAAAACAGGGCGCGTGGGGACTCCTGGGAGGGGTGGGGTGGGCGGGGCCAGCCAGGAGTGGGATTTGGGGGTTCTCCGAACTGCACAGAATCTTAGCTAGAGGTTCTCCCAAACCCCTGTGAACCCCAGCAGCCCACCCCTGCACAGGAAGGTACATTTATGGAGTTTTCTTGGCAATTATGCAGAAACAGTTTGCAGGGAGGTGGTTTTTTTTTTTTTTACAAAGATGTGTAAGAAAAAGAAAGGAAAGGAAATTAAAATTATATTTGACAATGATAAAATTAAATTCTAGGTTAAAGGAGCTGGATATGAGTAAAAAGCTTTAGAAACACCTGAGAAAGAGGGTGAAGAGACTGACTAGGAGCCACACAATGGTTGTTTCAAAGACACAATATCGTATCTGTAGCTGCATGAAAAGGTGTTTATCTATACAACTGGAATCCAGAAAACAACTAACACTTGTCACTTTCATCAGTTGAATCAGTCATTGCAAGACTAACCTGGGGTCCTTGAAATGTTTTGGACTTCCACACACATTAGATACAGCTAGAATAGTTAATAGTAAGGAATTGTACAAGTTGTTAAAATATCAAAAGGGAACTAGTTTGTTCACCTTGAACTGTAAAGTAATAGAATGGATGACAGAAAAACTGAGACTACTTCTAAATTGATATTTACTTTGCATTTACGTAATATTTTCTGTTATGTTTATTTTCTGTAATTGTTTCTGAATTTCAACATATAGTACAGTATAGTACTATAACATTAGAGTTTGTTGGGTTCATGGGCTGAGATATTCAGCCCATGAACCCAACAAACTCTAATGTTATAGTACTATACTGTACTATATGTTGAAATTCAGAAACAATTACAGAAAATAAACATAACAGAAAATATTACGTAAATGCAAAGTAAATATCAATTTAGAAGTAGTCTCAGTTTTTCTGTCATCCATTCTATTACTTTACAGTTCAAGGTGAACAAACTAGTTCCCTTTTGATATTTTAACAACTTGTACAATTCCTTACTATTAACTATTCTAGCTGTATCTAATGTGTGTGGAAGTCCAAAACATGTTGTGTTTAGATGGAAGTCTTCTATTGGCATATATCTATTATATTATTGTTATAAATATTATAATAATAATTATAAAATGACAGTACTTCTATAGCAGTTTGTCAATTAAGCACTTCTTTTTAGTTTCCAAACCATTTGGAAAAAGTCTACCTTGTAGTTATTGGTAATTGCACTATGTCTGTATATGCTCATGTGTAAACCCAGCTATTGTGGCTTGAAACTTTGGTTTATGACTGTATATATTGCAGAAATCCAACTAAATGATATTTAGTAAAGCATCAATTAATTCTGGTTTTGCATAATGTCAAGCCAGATTGCTGTCTCCATTCATTCTTGTGGTACTGGTTGGTAATTTTGTAGAATTAGGAATTATTTTGTTTGACAATGAATCAATATAAGTTGTAAGCAGTGGTGAAATCCATTTTTTTTTACTACCGGTTCTGTGGGCGTGGCTTGGTGGGCGTGGTGTGGCTTGGTGGGCGTGGCTTGGTGGGCGTGGCAGGGGAAGGATACTGCAAAATCTCCATTCCCACCCCACTCCAGGGGAAGGATACTGCAAAATCCCCATTCCCTCCCCACTCCTGGGGGAAGGATATTGCAAAATCTCCATTCCCACCCCACTCTGGGGCCAGCCAGAGGTGGTATTTGCCGGTTCTCCGAACTACTCAAAATTTCCACTATCGGTTCTCCGAACTACTCAAAATTTCTGCTACCGGTTCTCCAGAACCTGTCAGAACCTGCTGGATTTCACCCCTGGTTGTAAGGCTATAATATAAATATCTAATATCTAAGTTATCAGAAATAGTGACTTACTATGTTAAACAATATAGCTCCACATCCACAAATTTAATTGGCCATATACAATAGGGCATAGCATAATCAGTTTCAGTGAAAATATTTTATGTTCTGTGCATTAGGCGCTCTATCACTTTGTTTATTAAGGTAATTAAACTATAAAACTTATAATCAGCTAATCCTTTTTTTTCTTTTCATGCAGTGTTGAAGAAAGCTTTAAGACTTTATTTTGGTCAATATTTGGCTTATCAGAAGTTACATCAGTTGTCCTCAAATATGATCATAAGTTCATCGAAAATATTGGTTATGTGTTGTATGGAATATACAATGTAACAATGGTTGTGGTTTTACTCAACATGCTGATTGCAATGATTAACAGTTCATACCAAGAAATAGAGGTATGTCTCAATAGTGTTCATATATTTAGAACTAAGAAATCATTTTGATTTTGATAGTTTCCTCTGCTCAGTTGTGAAAATAGATATAGCCCAGTAGTTCTCAACCTGAGGTCTGCGGACCTCTGGGAGGGTCACGATGTTGTCACAGGGGATCCACGAAGGCTTGAAAAAATATTATGATTTAAATCTTGAGTTAAGTCTTGGTGGTCTGTGGCCATGGTCCGTGGCCGCAAAAAGTATTTAAAGGGGGTCCATTGTGAAGAAAAGGTTAAGAATAACTGATTTCCCTATAACTATTTTTTTTGTTTTTTGTTTAGATGTATAATTTTTAATATGTACTACCTAGCAATCAAATTAAGATGTGGATTAATATTAGTAAAATTCTATTTCTATTGTTTTATCAAAAGGAGTCAGTTGTTTAATGGAAGATAATAAAAAATTAACTTGTTTTACCTAAGCTTTTGGAAGTGCTTAGAATATATTTTTCTATAAGTAGATTTTTCAGGTAAAACAGTAGATCTATATATTTACACTGACAAAATTCTGAAAAGATGAGGAAGTAGCAGCATTTACTTCATAATAAAAAGAAGGAAATTACTTGTGAGTGGAATTTTTTTGTTTTGTTTCTGACATAGGACGACAGTGATGTGGAGTGGAAATTTGCTCGTTCCAAACTCTGGTTATCATACTTTGATGATGGAAAAACCCTACCACCCCCATTCAGTCTTGTACCAAGTCCCAAATCGTTCTTTTATTTCTTCATGAAGATCATTAAATTATTGAGATGCAGAAGGAAAAGATTACAGAAAGACATGGAAATGGGAATAGGTAACTCAAAGTCCAGGGTAGGTTCACCAGGTTTTTTCTTTTATAAAACAGTGTTTTTTATTTTTGTCTAATTTGCTGAATATTAAATTATGGTTTTCATGTAAAAGACATGCTTTCCTGGTTTAAATTCTACATATTTGCAATGTCAGTATCTGAAGTCATATCAATTTACCCACCTAAATGAGTGCAAAAAGGGACTACAGGTAGTCCTCACCTAATGACATCACTTAATGACATTTGGGCCTGAAATTTTGGTCATAAGTCATTGCGGTCGTTAAATGGGTCACCACATAACCTGACTTGATTTTACGATTGTTTGTACAATGGTAGAAAAGGAAATCACCATGATCGTTAAGTGAATCATATGGTTGTTAAGCATGTTTGTTAACCACGTGGTTACATGGTTGTTAAGCAAATTATTCTTCTGAATGAGCATTTTCTGCTGGAAAACTAGCAAAAATGTTTTAAATTGTTGTCAAGTGCCTGAAATGCTATTCTGTGACGGCAAGTGTGTGTGTGTGCAGCTGTCGTAACTTCAAGGATAGGTTGTAACTTTGGGGGCAGGGGATTGTCCTGTTGTAACTTCAAACAAATGTTAAGTGAAGACTATATGTAGTGGGACTTCAGTGGCTATGACTCTTCATCACTTCACAGTGTAGTGACCACAAGGGGCAGTGAAGTATGGAGTTAAGCTTTACAGTGTCTATCACTGTCGTGCTCTTTGTCTAATCTCAGGGTTATTTATGGTACAGGTAGTCCTCGAATTACCACAATTGAACCTAAAATTTCTGTTGTTAAGTGAGACATTTGTTAAGCAGGTTTTGCCCCATTTTACCACCTTTCTTGCCTCAGTTGTTAAGTGAATCACTGCAGTTGATAAGTTAGTAACCCGGTTGTTAATGAATCTGGTTTCCCTATTGACTTTGCTTGTCAGAAGGTCGTAAAAGGTGATCGTATGACCTTGCGACACAGCAGTGGTCATAAATATAAACCAGTTGCCAAGCATCTGAATTGTGATCACATGATCATGGGGATGCTGCAAAAGTTGTAACTGTGAAAAATGGTCATAAGTCACTTTTTCAGTGCTGTTGTAACTTTGGTCACTAAATGAACTGTTGTAAGTCGAGGACTACCTGTACTTCTATTTTTACTTTCAGTAAAAAGCACTTATTCTCTAATTCTCTTTCTTGTAATTAGGTAAATGTTAAATTTTGCATACCCCTATCATGTATTCACTTAAATGCATTTATTATTGATGTTATAGTTATAAAATCTGATTCACTAATTAAGTGCTTAGATTCCTGCTCTTGGGAACATTCCAGAGAAAGAGGTGCCTTTGTTATAACATAATGGGATAAATTTGATATCCTGCCTCCATATCTCTTCCAGAGATGAAGCTTTATTGCATTAAGAAATATGGATAGGACTGTATGTAAATATATTGCAGTGTAAATGATACAGTACATACGGTATATGGAATAGTATTTCTTCAGTGGATTATTTTTAGGCAGAAGACAAATGAAACTTGATGAGAATAATGATCTTTTACTATTCCTTTGTTTTCGAAGATTTCTAGAATAGTTGTGTCCTTTTAAATAAGTAGCTAAAATAATATGAAATGCTGATTAATGCATGCCGCACTATCAAAAGTGTTCACCTGAAATATGGATGGATTAGAAAACTTTAAATGAACATTTCATTGACAGACATCTTTGGAATTTTCTATGTACCAGCAAGGGGAGTGAAACCCATGAACCTCCGTGTTTACTTCAAAGTGTGCAAGAGCTCTTTTCAATTCAGCTAAATAAATATAAGTGCTCAGATATTAGGAGTGCTACCTTTTCCCATTATCTCAGGTCCCCGTCTATATAATTCCCTTTTTAGCATAGAAATGCTTATAAGTGTGCAAGCCTTAGGTCACTTCAACAGCAAAAAATTGTGCTTGTATGAAGGATATATTAAGACATAACCAGTATCAAGGACAAAGACTACATACGGTACATTGTTCCTTATTTCATGCATATGTTGGTATCTAATATCTTTTTTAAAGGAAAAAGGATTTAAGTTGTTTTTTTATGCAACAGCTTGGCTTACTGGATGTCTGGAGAATGTGTCATCAATCAGTTTGAATTATCCCTACCTTCATCCTTTATGCTGCCTCTTCTTTGTCTTGATTGAGTCAATGGTTCCTATCCTAGCAGGCTCTTGCTATGCTGCAGTAGCTGAACCTCACTATTAATAATGCAAAGTTTTCTTTTATTATGCTATCAGATGCATAAAAAATAACAGAAAATAATAAGCTCTACTTCTGACAATCTAATCACATTTTTTCTCAGATTCATTGCATTACTATTTATTTTACTATTATAAATATTGTTCAGTTCTAATGTCCTGTTCAGCATAAGCACAAGCTATACATGTGGGAGTTGTTAGGCTGTGTAAGATGTGTACAGTAACAATTGTTTTTCAGGAGTATGCATTCTTTTTTATGTGCTTTGTTTAGGAAATGGTTAAAATAATATATTTCTATTTAAGTGCATTGTTCAATCTAGGAATAGATATGCATTTTAGTAATATGACAAATTGAAACTTGTTTCTTTCAGAATTTTATCCTGAATGGTACTAATTTCTGTAATCAATCATTAAGTATTAGCATCTTATATAGTAGCTGCAAATATTATGGAATATATTTTAATTCGGCTATATTGTTTTCTAGCTAAATCTCTTTTCTCAGTCCAACTTAAGAGTTTTTGAATCACACAGTTTTAACAGCATTCTCAATCAACCTTCACGCTATCAGGTAAGCAGTTACTTGGATAATGTGCATTCATTATAAACTCATATGAAATGCATTAGGATTGTTTCCATTTATGGTAGAAATCAGGCATATTATGTACCTAGAGCTCTATATGTTTAACTGTAAGAGGTTTTCTTACATCCTCTTGGGAGATAAAATTCCAGTTGTCCATTATATTGCTGCTTGTTTAAAAACTGGTACTTGTTTCTCTCATTATATAATTACTAAAGCAGAGAACAACTTGGGAGCACTCCAGACAATCCCTCTTCCTTGTTGGCATCACTTAAATGATGACCGCTTCCTGTAGACAATTCACTACAACTGTCTGCTGGAGGGAGACTATGGGCATGCACCTGTATCTGTGTTGGCTGCTATGGGAATCATAACCCAGATGCTGAATCCTATAAAAACCAACCTATCTTCTATCCTGCAGATACTGATGTAAATGGTACCAGGAGTTAATTCAGAGTACTGTACTTATGTGTTTATGCATTTTATTTAACATACTTCAATATCATATATTTTAAAGTATAGCCTAAGGTTAAAAGCTCTCTTGCTTTTATTAAACTGCAACTGCTCTAGACGTCTTTACAGAAGTGGAAAAATGTTTCAAATGGGTATGATGACTTCAGAAGTTTCTCTGTACTTCTCTAAGATGGTCTTGTACCAGTCCTTCTCCAAAGTTAAAATAATACATAATAAAATAATACACGGGAAGACAGCAGAACAGAAATAGCCTATGAAAGTGATGGTGAACCTATGGCATGCGTGCCACAGGTGGCACGCAGAGCCTTCTCTGCGGGCAAGCCAGCCGTTGCCACTGCCCAGCTCCATCGTGCATGCGTGCATGCCTCCCGCTGCCAGCTGGTCTTCGGGAAGACAGCAGAACAGAAATAGCCTATGAAAGTGATGGTGAACCTATGGCATGCGTGCCACAGTGACAATAGTACCAATTTAAGATTGACTTGTGAATTATGAATAAGATAAATATATTGTAGAAGCATATGGAAAATTAGTGGTGTTAGGGCATGTGCATGTGTGCAAATGTGGACAACCCCACATCTCTTTTTGAATGAAATTTGGGTGAGAGTTGGGGTATTCATTTATCCATGGAGTCCTGCTCACAAGAACTGCTTAGATAAGTTTTTGTTAAACAGTAAGAATAATTAGCAGAGATACACAAATTGCATCAGGGCAGGTAGTTCATTCAAACTAAGCTGTTTTTTCTTGTTTTGCTTCTTTCCCAGCATATTGTTCTAATTTGTTTCATATAATGCCCTTAATTTTAAAACGAGAACACAAAAGTGCCCATGACTTCTGTTCTTTATTATGCTAATTGATTTTTATACAAAAATAATTTTATAAAAATCATAATTTAGAAAGGATTTTAAGATCATACAGTTGAATGTTTAGCTCTACTTATTGTGTAAAAACTTGAAAATGAATGTTTGATTGCACTAAAATGGAAGTTACTTCAGAGGAACTAAATCCTGTAACTTGTATCCTATAGTCTTATTACAGATGAAGATTCAGATATTTTTTGCAGGACTTTGAGGAGCAAGTATTTAAAATTAGGATGGCAAATAAATAAATAAATAAAAATTTGATTAAGTTTTTCCCTCCAATAGCAAATCATGAAGAGACTTATAAAACGTTATGTGTTGAAAGCCCAGGTAGACAAGGAAAATGATGAAGTCAATGAAGGTAAGAGCCTATAGAGTTATTCATACAGTATTATAAATGCAACAGAAAAATAAAAGTATTGGTGTCTGAGAAACCAGGGGTTTCAATTATGCGAGGAAATATTCTGTCTTCTTTGGGCTTCAAATCAGATATTTAACACTATAAATATGGGTAAAAATAATGAAGTGGGGGAAATAGTGTATCTAATATTAGATGTAGTGTTTTTCTTTGTAAACTAAACTAATTAAATTAATGATTTGCATTTGGATAAATTACTTTTATAAAAATAAACTTTAAGTACTGTATGGGCCAAATTATAAAAATACTTGAAAATGACTAAAAATATTAAATCTTCAAAATGCAGTACTCTTAATCTTTAGAAATATCCACGAGTTGGATTCACTTCTAAAATTAGCTGATAAAACACATGACCTAAATCTCTCTAGGGTACTGACGTGCTTTAAGATATGAGACGTTTGTACATCAGAAAATAATAAAAAGAACAGTTACTTGATATTTTGATAAACACATAAACATAGACAATATACATTTTATATTTGGAGGTGGGTGGGTTCTTTTTAGTTCTTTTGTTACTCTTCCTATGTAAACCTAAATCCCTTTCCCATTAAAAACAAGATCCCAGGATTGTTTTAAATTCAGTTTCAAATATCTTAATTTATTTTGTATTCCGAACAAAACTCGATTAGAAAAAAACTCAAATTTTGAAACTAATTCTTCTGTGCAGTTTTAAGATTACTGATCTTTTATTCAAATTGCATGCTCTTAAAATGAATGTCAGGATTTTTAGTATAGTTTTATAATGCATATTGAGTACACATTACACTGAAAGTTAAAATCAAGCCAAGCTGCCTGCTGTTTACTTTTTAAGTAAATATTATGAATTCTTACTTGGTAAATGTTCTTTGAACTCGGATTTTTGTTAAATAATTCATAGGACTGTGCAACATACTGAATTAACAACTTTTTGTTCATATGAATTCCAAATCTGAAAAATCATATTAGAGAGATTGGATGTTGCTGAGATTTGACTGGCTTGAGTAAATCATATTCCAATAAACATTATATTAAGAATATCTTCAAAACATGTAGAGTTCAAATAACTATATAGCTACCATTTATATAGGTTCATTTAGATGCCCATATGAAGAGACAAATGAGTACATTTGATTAGTTTCTACAACAGTTATCACATTGTGAAGTGTACCAGTTTTTGATTAATATCACCCAGCCTCCCCCAACTGGATGTTTTAGATGTGATGGGTCAAAACTCCAGAAAACCAGAGAAGGGTAATTTTAATATGCTTAAACACAATGCAGACTTACAGATTTCAAAGTCAATACACTGTATGCTGAACTTTTGAAGTTAATGAGATTTAAACATACTTAAAATTAACTGGAGTGTGCCTTTTCTTTGTAACTCACTTATGTTTGTTTTTAAGGTAATGAACTGGAGAGGAGGTTATATTTGTTTGCTTTGTTTGAGGAATTTTACCTCAAGAAGAGACATTATATAACTTCCATGTCTGCAGGTTGTTAAAGATTCTGGAAAGCCAACTTGCCATGGTCAACTCTCCATGGCCAATTGCCCAAGTCACTGCAGGACAACTCACCACAGTACAAGAGTTACACTAATATCAAAGAAATGGTCAAATAGAATCATTAAACAGAAGATGCCAAAGGAGGGACAAAATAGAATGTGAATGACAAAAATTAAAATATTTTTTAAATTATTTGAAATAATTAAATTGAATTGCTGAATTGTCCTGCAGCGAATTATCCCACGGCAAGTTAGCCATGGAAAGTTGGCCCATGGCAAGTTGGCTGCGGCAAATTGGCTGTGGCAAGTAGACCACGGCGAGTTGGCCGTAGCGAGTTGGCTGTGGAGAGTTGTCCCATTCCGTCGGAGATGTATCATCATTGCTTGACTGTGAAACTTTTTGTTTGGAAGACAAATTGAAAAAAGTGAAGGTTACAGTACATCTTTCAGTCATTTCACATTTTTTCAAAGCTTTCAGTTGTAATGACTTTGAATATCTGTTTATGTGATAATTCATCAATATAAATTGAAGAATTTCAATTGCTTGGTCTTATGAACTACTATGAACAATGTAGCAGATGATACTTTATCAAGTTATGTTAAAAGTCTTTTTGTTTTTACACAGGTGAATTAAAGGAAATTAAACAAGATATTTCTAGTCTTCGCTATGAACTTTTGGAAGACAAATCTCAAGCAACAGAGGAATTAGCAATTCTCATACATAAATTAAGTGAAAAACTTAACCCAAATATATCAAGATGTGAATGATCCCAAATGATTTTCAAGATTATTACCTGGATTTTGACTATAGCACAAGCATTGGCAATAATATTTCTGAGTGATTCATACTTGAAAAATATGTAGATTTTTAGTACTGACTTTATGTACAGCTTCATTTGAAATACAGTCTTAGAAAATTTTATGAATTTACACACAAACAATTTAAGTTTATTTAAGGTATAAAACATATTTTGCATTTATTTAATACAGTACAATTGTACCTAAATAATTTTTCATTGCTCTATTAGTAAAATGAATAATATTTGTAGCAAATGAAAAAAATTAATACTGTAGATTAAAACTTTAGGATTGTACTGCATGTCTGTTCTCATCTTATTGCTGTGAACAATTTTTATGAGATACAATACCAAACGTTCAGCCAGCTCAGGAGGGATTACTTGAAATGAATTATCAAGAGTTAAGCATGATCATTTTAAAGATGTAAGCTTTCTAAAATTAATGGATTGTTTCAGGAAGTAGTCGTGCCTAGAATAGATCCACTGAAATTAGCTAGAACTGCTTTGAATTTCACTGATTTCAGTGAGTCCATTGTAATGTCTGATCTTATGCATGCTTACTTAGAAGTAGGCCATTAAGTTTAAGTTTGTACTACTATATACAGAACTGAAAACGTTTTTACTACTTATCCAGGGCTCCTATGAAAGCTAGTTTGGTGTGGTGGTTAGGACATCAGGTTAGAAACCAGGAAGCTGTAAATTTAGTCCCACTTTAGGCACAAAGCCTGGTGAGCAATCTTGGCCTGTCACTTTCTCTGAGACTTAGGAAGGACGTAAACAACTTCTGGGGGGGAAAAAAAACATGCCACTTGTACAGGCTGTTTCTCTGAGAATCAAACACACTTCAAGGAAGGAAGGGAAAAAAATCTGGGTTGCAAAAATCTGAATGATTACAAGATGGCAAGAAAAAGATACTGAAAATCTTAAGTACTTACAGCCCAGATCTGGTACCTCTAGCTTAATTTCACTGAATCATGTCCACTTACTTTCTTTTTTTGAGAAAGCTCAAAGCTATGCCATGGGAACTGAATGTCTGACAGTGAAGATAAAAATGTAATTATAATATTAATAACGCTTTTACATTTATCTCATATATTTTGTATCATATTTGCTTTCAGAATACGAAATAAGGTTGTTGTTTTTTACTTCTAGTTAATGCAAACTGTCAAAACATACATTTTCATGTAATTTTTTTTAAAAATCCCAGATTCTATGCAGGGCTGAAGTTTTGTTACATTGTTTTAAATAATGCCTCTGATGCTTACTTGTTAAATAAAATATTCATACTTTATGGACTTATATTGTTCTTGTACAATACAATCTGTGGGTTTGGGGTAGGTGATAGAAGAGAAATCCTGTTCATTCAAATAAGCAACAGGCTACAGTTCCATATTCTAAAACTGTTATACAAATTTGATACCCAGGATTTAATTTTATATACCATATTTATCCTTTGCAAGCCAAGCAATATTTAATCTTTACTAAACAAGCAAGCATATGTATTAATAAATCACTATTAAGCTGTAAATGACTTTAAAGGAATTTTAAGAAATTGTTTTGGAGATTTTTCCTGAATACTGTTAAGAGGACACTATCTAGATTTTGATAAATGTCTTTGTAGAGATAGTCCTCGACTTACAACCACAACTGATCCCAAAATTGATGTTGCCAAGTGAAACATTTAACAACTGAATTTTACAACCTTTCTTGCCACAGTCATTAAGTGAATCACTAAAGTTAAGTTAGTAGCAGGGTTGCTAAGTGAATCTGGCTTTCCCATTGACTGCTTGTAAGAAGTTGCAAAAGGTGATCACATGATCCTGGGACACTGCAACCATCTTAAATATGAATTAGTTGCCAAGTATCCAAATTTTGATCACATGACTATGGGGATGCTGCAATGGTCGTAAGTATGAAAAATGGTCATAAGTCACTTTTTCAGTGCCTTTGTAACTTTGAACGGTCACTAAATGAACTGCTGTAAGTGAAGGACTACCTGTATTTGTCCAGCTATAATACCTCAGAAGGGCTCATTGTTCATGAATAATGGTTTTTTTTTAATTCTGTTATTGAAGTCTGGGAAGATTATCTAGTTAAGCCAGTGGAAAGTTATACAGTGACATACTGTAGGATTTTATAGTGGGAATGATTTGCTTTAAAGCTAGAAATGGCATACAATTGTACAACTGCAACCTTAGTCTACAGTCTCTCTCTCTGAAAGAGATTATAAAAAGTATTTAAGACTAAAATAGGCAAAAGATCTGGAGAAGTATGAACTTTAAAAAGGAGGATGAAACGAAGTGCTATGAAGACAACAGACTAAAGAAAGTTTATGTCTGAGTTTGATCTAAAGGAATGAGGAGATAGGAAGGCTGTTACACTCCCGTTATCTGAAAAAAAAACACCTAAAAATATATGGAATGCAGAAAAGTGCTTTTGGAGTTTATTTTATTTACATCCAAACCTCCAAGTTATCTATGGCATTTGTCCCAATTTCGATTTCAACTTTCATTTCTAGAATACTTTTTCAGTACTATGTAAGATTCAAATGAAGAGTATAAAATAGCTTGATCTGATTAAGTATTATTTAAAAAGAAATGGTTCTATATTTCAGTTTATCTGTCCTAATTTATTTTTGTTCTGAATTTAGCTGAAAAAGTTCCTAGTGGCTAATATAAAATGAATAGTATTCAAATCACCTCTACCCAAAAGGTTCACTTTATGAAGATTAATGCGCATCACCCAAGAAAAAAAGGATTAGAAAAGAAGAAAGCAATGAACTTCAAACATCATTGAATGTTCAATTAGGTGTGTTTGCATGATCTACTTCCAGTGGTCAACTTCCAATGATTTATTCAATGCAGTTGTTTGGGTGCAGGTCACACAAGCTAACTATGTGAGATCTTTGGCAGCAAAATATCTTAAACATACTTGCTGCTGAGGAATAGCTGAGAGAAGGAAGAGCTAAATGGCTTGCCATCTCTCTACTGCAACCTGTTAGGTGATTACAATATTCTAATTTATATAGTCCAGTACAGGTAATCCTTGACTTATGACCACAAATTGAGTCCAGAATTACGATCCTTAAATTATTGCTGTCATTAACCCAGGGAGCCATGTAATCCAGGCTCTCCGCATTGCAGTGTTAGGCAGAATGTGGATTGCCTGGAGTGGTGGGGTGGTGGTGGTCCTAGACTGCTGAATGCATGGTCATGACTCATAAGTCAAGGACTACCTGTATTCACTGATCTAAGGCTAAGCCATGTGGAACCACATGAATCTTAAGTTTAACAGATACAAATTGCACTATACTTATTCACTAATCGTAGCATTTATGAAGCTGAAGAAGTTTCTATTCAGAGCTGAAGAAGCTTCTGGGATGAGAAGCAAAACATCTTCAAAGAAAAACCAGAAATTCCAGTTGCCTCTTGAAACAGCACCTTTGGGACAGAGCATTTATGGTCACTCTGCTTCTTCTACTCAAAATTCAACTTAATTGTCACGATATTTTTGCCTGTTACTGTTTCAAATCTGTTCACATTTTCTTCTAAGTACCTTCAATTAAAATACTGCATACACCGATTATTATTTTGCCCAGCACGATGAACCACAAACTAGACGACCACTAACAGACATACTATACCAATTTGTTAGTCTTATTGGAGTCACTGAAGCAGTAGGCATGAGCTTAAATGGACTCCAGAGGATGGTAGAGAACAGGAAGGCCTGGAGGAACGTTGTCCCATGGGGGTCGCGATGGGTCGGACATGAATTTGCAACTAACAACAAATTGTAGTGAATTGTATAAGCCCGTAAATTAATTGAGTAAACCACGATTCTTGGCTAACTACATACAACACGTGTCAGTTAACTATAGGGCTCCAATTATTATTATGCGATAATAAAATGCCTTCGTCTAACCCGGTGTTTCTCAAACTTGACAACTCTGAAATGTGTGGTTTTCAGCCCCACAGAATCCCCCAGCCAGCCTTGTTCCACTGCTAAATCCAAGACTCCGCTTGGGAAACTTCGCCTCCTCCTTGGGATCGCCTCCAGATTTCAGATGCTCTTGAGTTTTTATCCCGAGCTGGGGATTTATTTATTTTGCTTGAGTGACAGCTCCTTCTTCAATCACGAAGCGCGTTTAAAGCGAAGCGTACCGCCCAAGAGCGCACCGCCTCCAATAAAAAAACAGGGCATTGTCGGGTTTACGCAAACCTGCTTCGTCGCCATAGTAACGAGAGGTCTGGAGATAGTTTTAGGCCCTAAGCTTTCGCGATACTGATGCCCGCGGAGTACTGGAAAGAGGAAGCCGAAGCCAGCCTTGGTAACTTGCCCATTGCCGATTGCCGATTGCCATGGAACTGAGTCTGAACCGGATGGATTACCTGCAGGTACAGCGGACGGACGCGATTTCTGTGACGGCGAATGTCGGCTGTTTTGCGCCCCCTCTCCCGGAAGCATCGTTTTTTTAGTCCTCCTTCTCTATGCAGTTGTTACTGCAGTCCACCCCTATTCGTCCGTCTATGGCAGCCTTCCCGCAAAAAGCCCCGCAAAAGGATTGACCTATTGACAGTATTGGCCGGGAGGTGGAGTTGTAGCCCAACCCATCTGGATGGCACCATTTTGACAATGCCTGGTTGGGAATTAGCAATTTTACCAATGATTTGCAGGAAGAGAAATATGAGTTCTTTTTTTGAATAGTTTAATAAATCCAGTGGGGAAAAAAGAATGAGATGTGAATATGACTCTTCAATCTTTTGGATATAAAAGTAATTTATAACCTACACAGTTATCTTTTATCTTTTTTGTTAGTTAAACTTCCATCATTGGAGTTTTTTATTAGTAAGGAAGCTTTGAGGAAAATTTCCGAGTGCTAATTTGAGAGATAAGTGATTATCTAATTTTAATTGTTTCTAACTTCTAATTAAAACAAAAGGAAACTAGTATATTGCAAAGCAAAGAAGGCATAGTTTATTCATCCAGGGATGCATCTAATCCAATATAGGCCCTACTAGAGGCATTATTATAAAATGAAATAATGTGCAGCTGCCCTCAAAAGTATCTGAGAAAAGGGGGTGGGTGGGTCAAAAAATCAAGTTAGTGGCTTGTAATCAAAGCCCTGCCCCTTTTATCATGTATCAGTTGCGTGTGTGTGTGCGCGCGTGCGCGCACACACACACACACACACACACACACACACACACACACACACACACACACACACACACACACACACACACACACACGTTGAAACTTGGATTGCACAGCTGTGCCCACCCTCCCGACTGCTTTGATCCCAGGGATACCCTGGCTTCAGTCCAGTACTTTACTTGCTTGGAATATAGATGTCTTGACACAAACCCCATGTATTAAACAAGTACATTTAATTTCTTATTTTCAGAATCTGGGTCCACAGAGGAATACCAGGAATACAGAAAAATATGGGGTTTTGTATCCCTGTTTATCTCGGGGGCTAAAAAAATCTGGGCTGCAGAAGTCTAGTTGACCACTAATAAGATACAGACCTCTTTCTTGCCATCTCCTGGGTGTCCATATTTCTGCAACTCAGATCTGGTAACCCAGATCTGGTATCATCATAAAACTATCAACAGACTTAAAATGGACTTTATGTGAAAGATTCAATACCAATGTTCCCTCTAAGCTGCGCGGCTGCGCAGGTGAAAAGAAAGCTCCGCGCAGCAGTTTCCAACTGCGCGCAGTGATTTGAAACGGGATGCAAAGTATCCTCCTCCAGGAAGGCAGCGCTCGCTCTCTGGCTGAAGCTCAGCCCTTCTGGGCTCCCGGTTCACTTTATAGCCCGGCGGCTCAGTGGCTCAGCATCAACACCACATGGGGAACAGCCGCCCAGCGCTCTTCCCTGCCTCTGTCTCTCAGCCGCTCCTCCGGCAGAGAGGAGCTCTTTTCAGCCGGTCGCCGGAGGCCCCGGTTCCCCCCCCAAAGCAGC
>QLTV01002844.1:189611-252787 GCA_003457575.1 Thermophis baileyi | reverse complement strand
AGAAACTAAGAAGATACAGACTTTCAGTGACTAATAGTGTACATTACCGTAAACACTATACAAGTATTTTAATATTGCAGACTTGCAGTATTATAAGTAATACTGATATATAACACTTTTAATTAAGTGGGTACATTGAATAAACATAACTTTTGAGTTTCAAATAACACTGATTTCGTTGTTGTCTTGGGTGACATCTGTGAAAAAAATTCAGGTGCTCAGGCATGAAAATGTGCCGCTCAAACACTATACTTTCCCGCACACAGTGAAAAAAAATTAGAGGGAACATTGTTCAATACTACTTCATATTTCAATATTTCTATACTTTATTCTTAGGTTTTGCTTTTGGCCTGTTTCCTGTTCCTTCAGCAGCATTCTCTCACTTAAACCCAGTTCACAATTGAGGATACGGTTCTCTTGGACCTGCAACTCCTCCTCAAGGAACAAGTGATAGCTGTGGCTAACTCTAGTGTGCTAATGGTGACCATTGCTGAAATAGGAGGCTCTGCTTGTAGTCACTCATGCCTTAGTCCCCTCACAGTTGGATTACTGCAAATGCATATTACGTGGGGTTGCCTTTGAAGACCACCTAGAGCATGGGTGTCAAACTGGCGGTGTCATGTTGCCATCATGTGACTTTTGCAACATTTTTCCCTTTGCGGAGCTGGGGTGGGCGTGGCCTGCACGTGACACATCCGGCCCGCCAGTTTGACACCCCTGACCTAGAGGCTGTAATTGGTGCAAAGTGTAACAGAATGAATAATTATAAGGGAACCTCAATATGTCCATTTAACACCCCTATGTGAGTGCACATACTTCCAGTGGGATTCCATTCAAGATGCTTATAAAGCTCTTTAGCACATAGGACTGGTTTATTTGTTGTATTTCACGTGTTCCAGTAGAAGAGGCACTCTTCAGTTCTCTTCTTTGAAACAATGCTGTCTGTCAAGACTTAGAAAGCATATTTTTTTAGATGTGGTGCCTGACTTGTGGCATGATCTCCCTCAAAATTTGGCTGGCTTTTTTTTGTTCTTGTTACTTTTTTGTTAGGGTGTTGCAATTTGCTTTTATGGTTGTATACCACCTGCGGTTGATGCACTAAAGAAAGCTAGCCGTGGTTGCCACTTGCTCTTTGAGCAAGCGGATCCAAAGATTTGTGCCTAATTGCCATTAAGTTCCACTGTCTTCAGGGAGGCTTACCCTTAATGAGTATGTTCAAATCATTTTGAACTCACTTTAAAGATGTAGAATAGTTTTGAGCTTGTAATATATCCAAGGTAAAATATTTTGAGACTGGATATTTTGAAATTAAAATAGGTAAAGAGAGAGAGCCAGTTTGGTGTAGTGGTTAAGGCATGAAGCTAAAAACTGGGATATCTTGAGTTCTAATCCTACCTTAGGCACAAAGTCAGTTGAGCGACTTTGGGCCAATCACCTTCTCTCAGACTTGGGAAGGAGGCAATGGCCTCCTTGCCGAGAAAACTGCAGGGACTTGTCCAGTCAGCTGATGAAAATCAGACACTGAGTGGAAGAAAAAATTCTCTATTTAGCATGCTTACAATTGAATGATAATCTCTTACTCTTCTACCTAGTATCATAGAACCCTCAACTTACGACCACAATTGGGAGCAGAATTTCTGTTGCTATATAAGGCAATTGTTAAGTGAGTTTTTCCCATTTTATGACCTTTCTTGCCTTAGTTATGTATATCACTGCAGTTGTTAAGTTAGTAACACAGTTGTTAAGTGAATCTGGCTTTCCCATTGCTTGTCAGAAGTTCGTAAAAGGTGATCACACATGACCTTGGGATACTGCAACTGCCATAAATATATGCCAGTGGCAAGCATCCAAATTTTGATCATGTGACCACAAGGATTGTGCAAAGTCGTAAGTGTGAAAGATGGTCATGTCACTTTTTTTTCAGTGCCATTGTAACTAAATGAATGGTTTTAAGTTGAGGACTGCCTGTATAGATATAAAAAGAAAGTGAAAGCATATGCATGCGTATCCAATGATATTTGGAAAGTCAATATCATGTTGGAAAGCGTGTATTTTAATAATTAAATATTTGTTTTTCTCTATAACTTTAGTGTACTGACATTTTGATAAATGAAAATTGGTTTTAAAATGGATGAGTCAAATATAAATACTAACATTTTTATTTGCAACTAGGTGGGTGTGACATCTCAGAAAACCATGAAGTTGCTCCCTGCATCAGGGCGCAAAGCTACACAGAAGGTATTTATTTATTTGATTCATATTGTATATTTTGTTCAGGAGCTCAAGGCTATATAGAAATGTATTTATTAAAATAATTGTATGTGATAAAGATCAGACTTAAAAATTGTACTTTTTTCTTAAAAAGAAAAATAGTATAGAAAAAATATTTATATCTACTTTATGTGTGTACTATCCTAAAATACAAATAATGATCTTGTGATTTAATCTCATGTTGTTTATGTTTAAAATTGTTAAACTTACCTCTTAATTTTCCTATATTTTTTTACATATAATTTGGCAGCACGTCATCTTATTTTTACAACATAATAAATATTTTTTTTCCTGATATATCCTTTGACAAAAGTCTAGTACATGCACAATTTGAATCAATTTAAATTTAATTTCATTCCATTATTTTCCTGTGGTTTCTTCTACAATATCCACCCTGACTATACACTATTCCTCTAGTTTCTACATAAACTACTTGTCCTTTTCCCCCAATCTCCATAGCCTTAGTATCTTTTTTATCCTTTAAGTACAATTACAACTCTTCTGCCCATGAGTTTAATTCTTCCAGGTTTAGTATATTAAATTGGCTATTTACTGGAATTCCCTCCTTGAATATTTGCCTGTGATACTTTATATTTGTACCCATTTCATTCAAATGGTTTCACAAAATTTATTTTTTCACAAGAGAGCCATTTTGAAGTATCACACAGCATTTTAAGAGGAAGAATTAAATAGAAGAGGAAAAAAAATCTAGATCCGAGTGTATAATTATACATCCAACGAAAAGGATTTGTTTTCCTTTCTACTCTTAAAACAATAGTATATATATATCCTTTTATTTTACTTTAAAGATTGTTACTGGAGACCATGATGGTGTTATTACCTGCTTTGGAATAAAAAAAGGAGAGGCTATCGTAAGTTTATTTATTGATTTATATAGATAAACACTTAAATTAACAAAATAAAGTAACTTACTATTGTAAAATGTCAAGTAATTATAAAGATAATCATTTTGAAGGATCACATTTTCAAATGCACTATGACAGTAGTAAGAAAAACTTACATTTTCCATGATTCAAATCCTATTAACCTTTATTTTGTAATGATACAGAATATACTTTATTTTTTGTATTTTAGCCAGTATTCAAGACTTTGCCAGGAGAAAAGATTGCAAGACTAGAACTGGGAGGTGCTCTTAATACTCTTCAGGAGAAAATTTTCGTGGCTGCTGGTTCTGAGGTTCGAGGTTTCACAAAAAAAGGGAAACAGTTTCTTTCGTTTAACACCAACCTCACAGAAAACATCAAAGCTATGTGTGTATATTAAACATTGACTTAACGGTGCTTAGTTACTTACTATATTTAAGTTAAAAATGACTGAAACTCACATATAGACAAAAAGAAAATCCATATAATTAAACCATCATGCTGCAAACTTCACTTGCATATTATAAAGAACCCTCTTTCTTTGTCACCCATAAGAGGAACATTTTTAAAAGGTTCCTAAACTGCGGGGGGGGGGATTGACAATGAGCAGGATCTTCTGATTCCAGAATAGTTGCAAATGGCTACATATACCTGTGAAAAAGCCTTCCTAGCCATAGATGTCACCTGCTGAATATCTAGGAGAACTCTCAAATTACAGACCATGTCTAAGAGGGGAAGTAAAACTCCATTCTGACAGACTTTCAAGTTAGGTCAAATCAGGAAACAGACTGCACAAGTTTGACTGGGACCATGCTTTATTGATAGGCTATAGCAGGGGTGTCAAACTTGCGGCCCGTGGCCCAGATGCGTCACATACTGGCCACACCCACCCCTGGTAAAACGGGAAAGTCGTGATACGTCACATGACGATGATGTAACGATGCGAGTTTGACACCCCTGGGCTATAGTAACAGAATATTGAAAGCTTGATTGTGTTTTCCCTTCTCTCCCTTTCATATCTCAATAAATCTGAGCTTCTTTCTAACACTTGCTATTTCCAAGGCTAATTTTTGTAACCATTTCTTTCTAAACTCATCCCTTTGGATCTATTTAATAGACAAACATTATATTTTAGCATAAGTAGAATATATTTCTTATTTTTAGTCCTCCACTGTAATCACAACTGCATTGCAAAAGTACTTGCACCATATTTAATAGTAGTCAGAGAATTGCAAAAATTTAAAAACAAAACTTTTCAGAGGAAAAAAGAAATGGATTTCTTATTGGATTGTTATGTTGATTCCAAGTGTATGAATACTTAACAAATTATAATGTTCCCAAATTAGTGCTTTACTTTTTTTGAAAGTTTTAATTACAATGCTGTTATTATTTTAGGTATATATCTGGATCAGATCTCTTTCTTGGTGCAAGCTACATTTATAACCATTACTATGACTGTAAAGATCAGCACTATTATCTATCGGGGGATAAAATCAACGATGTTCTCTGTCTTCCACCAGATAAACTGTCTTGCATTATACCAGTATTAGCATGTCAAGATAGAGTTCTTAGAGTTTTGCAGGTAAACCTTTTTTGTTTGTTGCCATTATTGAAGCCTGATTTATTAGTACTAACCATTATTTATTACAGTTAAAACATAAGTTAGTACAATGAAACAGAAGATTGTTCATCTGTTCATACCAATAATTGTATACAATCATTTGCAAGCAAATTTTACAATTCTGGTAAGTTGAATAAAAGCTAATGTATACTTGGAAAATTCCTTTTTTATGAAAGATTATTATTATTTATTTGGGGGTAATTGTACAGCTCTCTGTAAGTTGGAAGGATAGGGATGAGCGTTAGGAGCAGTAAGTTTAATGCTACTCTAATTCTTTATCTGCAGGGATTGGTAGAAAGTACTAAATTAGTTTTGAGAAGAAGAAATATTTCCTGATTCTGGAAATTCTGTTTTAGGCAGTGATTTAAGGAGTGAAACTTCAAAAAAGCTTAAGTGAGCTGCAGCCACTTAATTTTATATTCTGGAGCAGCTCAGAAATCATTTGTTCTTTGATTGGGTCTGCAGTCTAGTTAGGAATAAATGTATGTGTTGGGACGAATTAGACTCCAGTTTTTGATAATTTGATAGTTTAGATAGTTCATTAATTGATTAGTCTTACAATCATATTAAAAAATAAAGGTACAATACAAAGTCTATTTCCAGAAAATTAATAGGCAAAAGAATACAGTAGTAAAATACATATCTGCTAAATACAAAGAACCAACATTCAAATAAATGTATTGCCTTTCCACGATATTCTGATCTATTCAGAATAATGGATTATTAGATGAACTGCCTTATCTATCAATTTAGCAGTTCTGCTAGTAAGGTATATGTCAGAGCCCAGGAGGAAATAGGACAGTCTGCAGTTCAGGTCCTAGTATACTGTTCTTTCAAGTAGGGATCTTAAATATCTAAGTTTAAAATGGGGGCATCCAGTTGACAATCAGGGCTCCAGTTTTCATTCCATTCTAAAAGCAGGAATGCAGTTTTGAAATAAAAAAAATATATATCTCTTCTAAATTAAACTTAAATGTTAGGGATTACAAGTAACAGTATCTCCATTTCATTTTTTTGAGGGTTCAGATTTACTGTATGAAATGGAAGTCCCAGGTCCACCTGCTGTTCTGGCCTTGAACAATGGAAATGGTGGTAAGTAGAATGTTTGGAAGTCTTAAATGTTATTAAAATGATGAATCTGATTTTCATAAATTATTGTTTTAATAATTCCACATACTATCATGGGTATTTTCTATAACAGAATTATTCTGATCCATTTTATATAAAGTGATGGAAATGAAGCAAAGTGGGGTTTTTTAAATTTGCTAAAACTGAAATTAAAAAATTAAAAATTTTGGAATCCACTGAATAGATAGTAGAATTCTACTCAATAATTATTCTAATAATAGTTTTAATGTATATTTCTAGGTGACTCTGGTGAAGATGTTTTGTTTGGGACATCTGATGGCAAAATTGGCTTGGTACAGATTACTGGTGTTTCTCCAATAGAAAAGTGGAAAATTGGAAATGAGAAAAAAAGAGGTGGTAAGTGTTTTTTGTTGTTTTCCTAAGTGTGCTGTAACAGTTTTTAGTACAATTTGGTAAAAAATGTATTATTTAAAAATAGGAATAAAAACAGTAAATACTGTACATAAGATTCTATCATTTTTCATTACTATTTTTGTAAAAATTTCAGTCGGTTTATCTAGTATGTAATATAATATAACTTATTATGGTAAATATAAATAACTATTTTCTATGAAATTGATGTTTAAAGATTATATAATGGTGGAACTTATTCTATTTATAACTTGATTAAAATATAACTCCTGTGAGGAATTTATTTCATTCCAGAGCCAGGTAGACAGCTATTATATATACAAAAATAAACCTTTTAAAAATGCTAGTTAAGTATAATAGATGAAATTATAAATGTTTGATATAGATACCTTGTTTATTCTTTTTGTCAGGCATCTTATGTATGGATAGTTTTGACATTTTGGGAGATGGGGTTAAAGAATTGCTCATTGGTAGAGATGATGGAATATTAGAGATCTATAAATTTGAAACTGAAAAGAGCCCTGTTTTTAAATATGAATATGTAAGTATATTGTGTAAATCTATTGTTTCAAATTCTAGTAAAACAATTTATTATAATGTTTATTTTCCTAAATAGTTTGTTCTCTCTCTCTCTCCCTCCCCCTCCCTCAATAGATAGATAGATAGATAGATAGATAGATAGATAGATAGATAGATAGATAGATAGATAGATGATAGATAAGAAAAAATTACCTATTTAGTTTTAGCAAGGTGGCTGCTTTATCTGAATTTAGAAGAATAAAAATATATCCTCTGTTGGATCAAGGCAAAGCCCATCTTAGTCCTGCATTTTGTTTCCCATAATAGTCAACTAGCACCCTCTTGAGTGTATTTACAAATTGTGTTGGTCATGTCCTCCTTCAACTGCCTTTTTTTTCTTTTCTCAAAAATCCTCTATGTTTAAAAACCCCATCAATACTCGTCTGGATTAAAGATTGGATGGAACTAAAGAATAAAAGAACCTTAATATTAGAGGGACATGATCTACAAATAGGGTGGCACGCCTTCTTATGGGATGGAAAACATAGACAACATAGTTATTTTCGGAGACATCTAATTAGAGATGCTATATTACAAACATGGCTAAGAATAAAGAAGAACCACTATAGCAAAATTCCGGAATGGTTATCACCAATGGAGGCTCTAATATATCCAAACTTATTGAATATGGACAAAATTAAGAGATACAAAGATTTGTTAAATGGTCAAGGGGAACTGAAAACAAGACAAGAGTTAAAAGAGCAGGGTACAGACATTGATTGGTGGCCTTACATGCAAATACAATCCAGATACAAAACTGACTTAGAAAAATATGGATTCCAAAAAGAAACACATGAATTAGATAAAATTCTTCAAAGCACCGTAGATAAATTTATAACCAAAATTTATAATTATTTATTGAGATACAAATTGGAAGAGGAGGTAGTCAAAGAAAATATGATAATTTGGGCCAAAAATTTCGGTTATAATATAGACTTGGATAAATGGGAGAAACTATGGAACAAAAATTATAAACTAACAATGTCTGTAGCCTACAAGGAAAACATGTACAAAATGTTTTACAGGTGGCATCTCCCACCTGCAAGATTGGCTAAGATGTTCCCAAATACCCAGTCAAATTGTTGGAAATGTAACCAAAGCCAGGGAACGTACTACCATATGTGGTGGACGTGTCCCAAAGCAAAACAATATTGGAGTAAAATCAGATTACAATTAGAAGAGATAACCAACCAACACATAGAGATGAAACCTGAAATATTTTTATTGGGAATATTACCAGAAACATACAAGAAAAATACACAATATCTAATTATACATATTATAACAGCCGCAAGGATAATATACGCACAAAATTGGAAAAATAAAAACATACCAACAGAAGAAAGCTTAATTAGAAAGGTTTTAGAATGTGAAGAAATGGATAAATTAACAAAGGAAATACAAGAAAAGGAGGAAACAGAATACTACAAAGTATGGGAAAGATGGTACGAGTGGCTAGAGAAGAGGGTCAGAAGATAAGATAACAGTAAAAGATGATATAGGAGTTAAAAAGTAGGAATAAATAAATGTAAATAGAACGGATATAGAATGTAACGTAGAAATGGAGTACATTATTATATATGTTGTATATAAATTTACTTATGAAATATATGTATGAAGGGAAAAGTGAAGCAGAAGAGGGAAAAATTGTATAAGTAGTAATGTATACTACTAATGTAATGTATACGCAAAAATGTATACTACTATAGTAATGTATACGCAAAAATGTTGAAAAGAAGGAAATTGTATAAATTTCTATTTTTGTTTTTGTTTTTTTTAATTGTTCAATAAAAATTATTTAAAAAAATAAAAATAAAACCCCCACTCCTTTTAACTGCCTACTTCTGCACCTTTTCGGATTCTGTTACAGGTAGTCCTCCACTTACAACAGTTCATTTAGTGACTGTTCAAAGATACAACAGCACTGAAAAAAGTAACTTACGACCATTTTTCATACTTACAACCATTGCAGCATCTCTGGTCATATGATCAAAATTCAGATGCTGGGCAACTGACTCGTACTTGCATGTCTTGGGGGCCTGTGATCACCTTTTCTGATCTTCTGATAAGCAAAGTCAATGGGGAAGCCAGATTCACTTAAAACTGTGTTACTAACTTAACACCTGCACTGATTCACTTAAGAATAGTGGCAAGCAAGGTTGTAAAATGGGGCACAACTCACTTAACAAATGTCTCACTTAGCAACAGAAATTTGGGGCTCAATTGTGGTCATAAGTCGATGACTACCTGTATATCCTTTTTTAAATGTGGTAACCAAAATTGTACTGTCTAGAGCAGGGCTGTCAAACTCGCGTTGTCACGTGACGTATCACGACTTTTCCCCCTTCACTAAACGGGTGGGCGTGGCCAGCACGTGACACATACGGGCCACGAGTTTGACACCCCTGGCCTAGAGGCAGAAGTGCCATAGACTTAATATAAGAGAAATGTAGAGAAAGAATATACAATGAAGAGAATATAACAAAAAGCAAATAATACCTATTTTATGCAATCCTTTTCAAATGTAAGAGTTAGTGATTAAAATCGTGTTTTCAATTTTATTCAATTATCCTCCTTTCATTTTTATAAGTATTTTATAAGTAATTACAAGTGTTTTGTGTTAGGTAGACTTTCTTGCTATCTGCTTTTTCAACTTTTTTGAAATCTGTGAGTTTTTCAGAATTAATTATTTTGTAAGATTTTAAACAACATGGAAAAGTAAATATGTTAAAAGTTCTTGTTTGTTGTTTTAGGCCTTGTCAGAGAGTGTCACATCCATCCAAGGTGGCTGTGTTGGAAAAGAGGGCTATGATGAGATTGTAACGTCAACATTTTCAGGTTAATTTTACTTTTACTTTCAGAGCTTTTCAGTTTAATTTCAATTTAACAAGAATAAAATAATATTTTTTTAAAAAACCAGTTGTTACATATTGCCTAACTCTTTTTTGGACACCTATTCAGTCAGTTCATTGTAAATTCATTTTGGCTGTGTTTAGACTAGATTCTTTGTTTGGGAATTTTTCTTTCACTCTATAACTCCTATAGTTGAGAAATATTTTTAGGTCTCCCTGCATTTACTACAGATGTGAGATACCTCCACAGGTGCTCCACAGGTGCTTCAGTCTGACTATTGTGAAAGCCATTTCAAAATCTTGTTTTCCTTTTCTCCATTGTTTTGCCAGTATATTAGGTTGCTATTTTGCTTAAATGTCTAATCTCTTTTCAGCTTCAATTTCTTCAGTGACTTGGAACATTAACAAAGACATGTTGACTTTCTAAAACATGTTTGCCATCTTCAAATGTGTTATGTAGTTTGTGGCTAAAAAGTTCTATTTTTATATATTTCATCAGTCCAGAACCATAGTTTCAGGCTTACAAAGGTTTTCTTTTGCATACTTTAGATGACTTTCATAGAAATCAGAGAAAAAATTTATTCTGGCAACTATGCCATGCAGATCATTGTTATACTGTATAAGCAATACTATATGATGGACCTTTTCTGAAGGCTGTTTTCAGTAATGTGAGAGTTTGTAGAGCATTTCGGGAGCAGTTCTAGCAGACTTTTCTTCATCTTCCAGTCTTGAAATTCTACAGTTCCATGTAACTTCCAATTTTTAACAATGCTGCTTATCCGGCATATGACTTGTGGTGATGCAGGCAGCAAATAATTTAATTAATAAATAAAATAAAACATTGCTAGCTGGCAAAATGTAGACAGTTTTTTAAATTTATGGATTCATAGAGTTTGAGTAGAAATACCTAAAATTTTGCATAATAGGAATCTCAAATCTAAAAAATATATTCATCTTTTAGGATGGGTGTCTGGATTAACTACAGAACCTATTCACGGAGAATGTGGATTAGATGAATTAAAGATGACTCATGAAATGCAGAATAAAGTTGTGTCCTTAAGGTAATGTAACAATTTTGTGAAACTGCAAAAATGATATTGAGGTAATAATTTTGCCTTAATGTGGCATACATTTTGAGTTGTTTTATGTCAGTGCACCCTGATTATATACTTGCTACTTAGTTGCCTTGTAAACGGCCAGCCAAATGTTTGAGATAATTTGTTATTAAACTTTCAATAATTGTTTTGCATCACTTTATTTTTTTGTAAACTCTCCTGCAGGACACTTTTTATCAGTGGTGAAATCCAATTTTTTTTTACTACCGGTTCTGTGGGCGTGGCGTGGCTTAGTGGGCGTGGCATGGCAGGGGAAGGATACTGCAAAATCTCCATTCCCACCTCACTCCAGGGGAAGGATACTGCAAAATCTCCATTCCCACCCCACTCCAGGGGAAGGATACTGCAAAATCCCCATTCCCTCCCCACTCCTGGGGGAAGGAACTGCAAAATCCCCATTCCCACCCCACTCCAGGGGAAGGATACTGCAAAATCCCCATTCCCTCCCCACTCCTGGGGGAAGGATATTGCAAAATCTCCATTCCCACCCCACTCTGGGGCCAGCCAGTGGTGGTATGTGCCGGTTCTCTGAACTACTCAAAATTTCCACTACTGGTTCTCCGAACTACTCGAAATTTCCGCTACCGGTTCTCCTGAACCTGTCGGAACCTGCTGGATTTCACCCCTGCTTTTTATGCTTTTTGAGAATAAAATAGATTTTACATTTTATCTATTTGGTAATATTTAATGGCCTACATAATCAATACAAGTTAAATTAACAAAGTTATGAAGTTATTATGCATATCATAACCAGATTTGCTTCCTGTCATCTATCTGGCTTAATTTCCTAGTTTAACATTAGGTCAATGTTTCCCAGTTTAAATATAGTGCAAACACAGCCTAGTGTATCCTTGTGCATCCCAGCACAATTGCAACTTCCTGCCAGCTTTCTCTCTGACTTGGTTGTTGGAAGTCGGTAGAAAGTAGCCTCGCCCAACAACAATGGGATTTGGCAACTGGTACTGCAGGGGTTGCCATTGCTAAGAGATATAATCGTGCTTTATAGCTGCATTGTTTGCCAATGGAAATTCAGATCCCAATTGCCATTGTAAGTTGAGGACTAAATAAATGGTGACTTTGATTTACTGTTTTTTACTACAGATTTCAATTACAGTATTGTTTTTTTTATTTTTTTTTTTATTTTATAGTTTTATTACATTTAAAAATATACACAACATACAAACATATATTACAATCGTTAATTTTTACAATTTGAGGATCGGTTAATCAAAGTTGATATATATACTATTTATGTATCCACCTAATACATATAAATATTTATATTCATTACTCTTCAATATATACACATTTACTTTCTGCTCCTAGTTGATATATTAATATTTACACCTCTTATACATTCTTCTCGTTCTTTAACCATTCATACAGTCTGTTCCATGTTATATAATATTCAGAATCTTATATAATATTCTTATATAATATGTTATATAATATTCAGAATTTTTGTAAAATTAAAAAAATTAGATCCAGATGTAATATTATTACAGGAGGTCCATATCAAAAAAGAACACGAGAAATTATTGGAAAATAAAAAATTAGGGAAAATATACACATCCTTATCAGATAACAAAAAAAGGAGTAGTAATCTACGTAACAGAAAAAATAAAATCTAATTTAATTTACGCAGATGGGGAAGGAAGAATCTTAATAGTTAAATTGGAAATAGAAACAAAACCTGTACTTTTGATCAACATATATGCACCAAACACGAATCAATATGAATTTTATAAATCAACACATAATAAAATTATAGAATTACAATATGAAGACTTCTGTATTATTGGTGACTTTAACGCAATAATTGATAGTAAAATGGACCACAAAACCCCCCAAAAAATCAAAACAAAGAAAAATACATTACCACAAACATTCTTTGACTTAGTAAAAGAATATAATTTGCATGATACCTGGAGAGAGTTGCACCATACAAAAAATCAATATACCTTTTTTTCTAATTCACATAGATCATGGTCACGTATAGATATGGCCTGGATGACCCCAATTTTAAGAAATAAGACTAGTACAATAGAAATTGAACTTAATGAATGGGCGGACCATAATCCTATAACACTAATATGGAAAGGGACAAAAAGACAAAATAGATGGATGATGGACCGACAATTACTTAATGATAAACAATTTAAAGAGATGTTGAACAAAGAATTAAATCAATTTTACATGGTTAATAAAAAAGAAGATACATCGCTATGCATTTATGTATCTATGTATCAAGCGCTATGATTGTAAAAAAAGGTGGTAGAATGTGCTGAAATGAGTAAATTAACAAGGAAATAATTCAGGAATATTTTACAAAATTATATCAACGGGATGAGATAGAAGAAACAGAAGTTAAAAAATACATGCAGATAAAATCAATGAACACTATTACAGAAGAAGAGAGAGAAATGATAAATAAACCAATTACTAGTATAGAACTAGGAACTATACTGAAAAATAAAAAATAATAATAAAACACCGGGTCCGGATGGTATACCTGTAGAAATTTATAAAAATACATTAGAAGTAATAGAACAGACATTATTGGATACATTTAACGAAGCATTGGAGGAAGCAAAAATTCCAATATCTTGGATAGAAACCAACATAACCCTTATCCCGAAAGAAGAAACAGATACCCAACATATACAGAATTATAGGCCAATCTCTTTATTAAATAGTGATTATAAAATATTCACAGCTATCTTAGCAGAAAGACTTAAAAGAATTCTAAATAAATACATACATGTTGACCAAAACGGGTTTTTACCTTGCAGGCAAATCAGGAATAACACAAGGATTATTGCAGATATATTAGAATATTATGAAAGTCACCCTGATAAGCAACTTGCACTGATTTTTTTGGATGCCCAGAAGGCTTTTGACAACATAAATTGGGACTTCAGAAAATTACAATTGGATCAAATGGAATTTGGCCCCAAATTTATAAAAATAAGAAATAAAATTTATGATGATCAAGAAGCAAAAATAATAATAAATGGGGAACTTACTAATAAGGTTAAAACAAAAAAGGGATAAGACAAGGATGCCCCCTCTCTCCACTTTTGTTTATTTTAACATTAGAAAATTTACTAATCAAAATAAGAGAAGATACAAACATTAAAGGTTTAAAATTGAGGGATGAAGAATACAAATTGCAAGCCGTTGCCGACGATTTAGTTTTTATATTGGAAGAACCTTTGGAATTTGGAACAAATTTGATTAGAAAAATTGAAGAATACGGCAAAGTAGCAGGACTGAAAATAAATAAATATAAAACTAATATAATTACCAAAAATATGACTAAGAATCAAGAATTAGAACTACAACAAATAACAAATATGCAAATAGTCAAAAGAGTAAAATATTTAGGAATCTGGCTCACGGCAAAATATTCATCGATTAAAGAAGACAATTATAATAAATTAATGATAATTATCAAAAAGGATCTCGAGGAATGGAGCAAATTGCAAATTTCATTAATGGGACGAATTGCGGCTATCAAAATGAATATATTACCAAAAAAATTATTTTTATTTCAAGTAGCTCCAATAAATCTGGATAAAACATTTTCCCATAATTTGAATAAAGTGGTCTCTAAATTTGTTTGGCAGAGAAAAAAACCAAGAATTAGGCTAAAATTGTTACAAGATCTTGAGAGGGGGGGACTTGCCTTACCAAATTGGGAACTTTACTATCAGGCGGCCATTAATGGGACGAATTGCGGCTATCAAAATGAATATATTACCAAAAAAATTATTTTTATTTCAAGTAGCTCCAATAAATCTGGATAAAACATTTTCCCATAATTTGAATAAAGTGGTCTCTAAATTTGTTTGGCAGGGAAAAAAACCAAGAATTAGGCTAAAATTGTTACAAGATCTTAAGGAGAGAGGGGGTGCTTTCCTAAATTGGGAACTTTACTATCAGGCGGCAATAATGGTATGGTTAAAGGATTGGATACTTCTAGACAATAAAAGATTACTAATACTAGAAGGACATGATTTGAGAGTGGGTTGGCATGCTATAATTTGGGATAGTAAATACAAAAATCATAGATATTTTCAAAATCATTTAATAAGGAAAGTCCTTTTACAGATATGTAAAATGAAACATAAACACTATACCAAAATACCATTATGGTTATCAACTATAGAAATTATTAAAACTCCAACATTAATGAATTTAACCAAAATAATAAGATATAAAGACTTACTAACGGAAGAAGGGATGTTAAAATCCAGACAAGAACTGCAAGATCAGGATATATTAATTTGAATTGAATAAATGGGAAAAGATGTGGAAAAGAAATTCAAAATTAACAGTAGCCACGGCATTTAGAGAAAATCAGTGCAATATGTTTTACAGGTGGCATCTAACACCTGTAAGATTGGCAAAAATGTCAAATAAAGTTTCACCGTTATGCTGGAAGTGTCATAATACACACGGTACACATTTTAATATGTGGTGGACGTGTGAAAAAGCAAAGAAATTTTGGATTAAAGTTAGAAAAATAGTAGAGGAAATAATAAAAATTCGTATTGATTGGAAACCGGAACTTTATCTATTAGGAATCATTACAGGTAACTACTCGAAAGAAATATATTATTTAATAGCACATATAGTAACAGCCGCCAGAATAACTTATGCAGCAAAATGGAAACCAAATGACACACCTAAGGACGAAGAAATTATAAAAAAAATTCTCGAATGTGCGGAGATGGACAAAATGACTAAAGAGCTACAAGATAAAGAAGATTCTGAATACAGTATTGTTTTTAATGCATTTTAGTCTTTATTTTACCCCTATTTTCTGTGTGGGGTACAATGAAGTCTAAAACAATGAATTAAAAATAATAATTGAAATCAATACCGGTAATTAGAAAATAGAACATCAAAGTCACAATTTGTTTAGAATCAACACACAATAATGGTGTTTTGGACAATTTTTAAAGACTTAGAGTAAGCAGAGGCAGAGAATATTCCATAAAATGGGGACCACCAAGAAAAATTCTCTCTGGCTCACACCTCATAAATGGATCTCATAAAGAGGGGATAAAGGAGAAACTGCACTAGACTGTCTCTAAATTACTTGACCAGCCAAGCAGATTCAATGTTATAGTTGGAATTGCTGAAATTACAGTAGGATCAGATTGTGGTTTAAAATAAAGCTGCTACAAGAAGTTATGAGAGGTTTTCAGTAGGCTACTGAATTAAACAGATGGTTTTTTAATAGCACTTTTATTTGTACACATCCTTTTGAGCATTACATATAATTTAATACTAGTCTGACCTAATATTAAGAAATGTAATTCCAGCATTTAAAATCTATTATATATTTCCAGGACAGAATTCTGCTGCTTACAATTTTAATATTAATGACTTTATTTCTACTATTATGGTCTATCGCCCAGTCAGCCAGATGTTCAGACTGGATTTGACATTTTTGTCTGTCTATTGAGTCCTTTCCAAGGACCTGGAAAGGCAGATGTGGATGTTTTGATGATGTTATTATTTGTTAAATATATTTATCGCTTATCTCTTCATGGAGCTATTCTAGGTGGTGCCATTTTACCTTGTCTCTCTCTCTCTCTGTCCTTTTTTTTTCTCCCTTCCTCATGCACATAAACATGCACACGTACACATACAGTAATTTTATGTTTGCTAATTATTGTGTTGTCATAGGAATGAATTGGAACAGTTACAGATGAAAGTACTTCAAGAACGTGAAAAATACCAGCAGTCTTCTCAGTCCAGCACTGCTATTTCAGCAGTCCCAACATTCAGTATAAATGATAAATTTGCATTAAACAAAGATGATGCCAGCTATAGCCTTGTTTTAGAAGTCCAGGCAGCGATTGATATTGTCCTGTTACAGGTGAGAATCTGTTTATAGAAACCAAGTAAGTCTTGGTAACTGGATATTTGTTTATCTTTAAAATAGATGAATTCCAAATATCCAGTTTTTCTCTGAGGGTTATACTTGGGTGGAATTAGGACAGATATGTATTCTCACAAAAACTAAAGTATAGAAAATCAGATTGAAATGGATAGGTTTCTTCAAAGTTCAAAAATTTTATTAGTTTATCAGAATATAACATACAAAAGAAAATAAAAATAATGGGAACTAGGGAATGGGAAAGGGGAAAGTGTGGTGTAGATAGGAAAAAAAGGTGTTGATTTCTGACTCTTTTTAGCACAGTAAAAGATAATAACATTACAACCTCAATTTTTTACTTTTATACAATAATATATACTAGCCATTTCTATAACAACAAACATATCTCATCAGCAAAACCAAAGTCAGTTTCATTTTTTATCACAACCACAAAATCCAGATGCAGTTTCCTAATACAAACAAATATAGATATATTGTTTTCTTTGAATAAAGAATCAATTTAAGCATCCTTTTTTTTCTTTGCCGTGCAAAATATATATTTCTATTTGCACTTATTAATCTTTATAGACTGTCAGTATGTGAGAGTTCATGAATTGGTATAGACATGGTAACAGGTCAGCCAATGGGGACTGTTTGGTGACCCAGACGGCTCGGAGCCTCCTGGGCGTGACTTAGGTTCACTGATCTGTATATATATGAGTGCTTCTGTGATTCTATAGCTTCTGCGATTATTGATTCTGTACTTCTGTACATAAAAAAGTTTCTTTTATAAATGAATCCTACTGAATTATTTACTTGTGTCCTGGTTGGATTGCTGCAAACTCTAATAGGTTATGGGCCCAGAGCACACCAGACACAGTAAGACTGAACTGTAATTAAGCTGAAGGACTGCCTGTGTTAAGGAACAAGGCAGAGAAGGCTTGCAGGATGGCTGTTGAATTCAAGGAGAGCTCTCTGCCTCAATTGGGACAGAAGAATTATATTATTTGGGCTGCAAAATTGGAATGCTTCATGAAGGCTAAGGAGCTCTGGGATATTGTTATTAATCCACCCCAGGCACCATTAGCAGCAGCAGATCAAAGGCAGCATGATCAGGCACTGGCCTACATCATCTTAAGTTTAGAAGATGAACAATTCCTGAATGTAGCTAATTTAAAAACTGCAAAAGAGGTTTGGCTGAACTTAAGAAGTGTGCATATGAGTGCGTCAGCATGCAATATTGTGCAATTATCGAGACATTGAAAGAGAGCAAGAAAAGGAGTCAGGAGACTCGGATATGAAGCAAGAGAGGGTTGAGACACAAGAGCAGTCAATGCCACGCAGGTCAGAGCGATGGAACAAGGGGATTCCACCTGACAGGTATTCTGCTAGTAAAGTTAAGGTGTGTAATGTGTGGTATGAGCCAAGAAACTATCAGGAAGTATTGGCACTCCCCAAAATTGAACAAGTAAAGTGGAAAGAAGCCAGGACAAAGAAATGAAATACATGGGTGAACATAAAGTGTTCACATCTATGACTTTGCCACAAGGTTGCAAAGCCATAGGATGTAAGTGGGTGTACAAGAAGAAAGTACTACCCAACAATGAGGTACAATATAAAGCAAGATTAGTGGCGCAAGATTTTTCACAAAAGAAAAAACGTGCACTATGAGATATTCATACCAACTGTGAAGTGTGAAAGCATAAGGTGGGCACTAGCGTTGGCAGCGGCATGTGGACATAAAATTTGGCATTTTGATATAACCACAGCATTCCTCAATGCAGAATTAGAGGAAGAAATTTAAATGGTTCAAGCACCAGGGTATGAAAGTAAAAGGCCTAACACTGTGTATAAATTGAACAAGGCCATTTATGGGCTGAAGCAGTCAAGCAGGAATTGGAATAGATAACCCTAACCAAGCTACAAATTACTTAAAAATAGTAAAATAAAACCACAACTTTCTATCCTTATGTTTCTCCATCAAAGTTAAAAAAGATACTCCATGCTTCCTTATTTTAGCTTGCCTTCAGCAACTCTTTCTTGTTTAACAATAAAAAGTCCTCAAAACGGCTGAGATCTTCAAAAAGGAGTAACAGGCTATGGCTGAAGAGAGCCTCTTTTAATTTAATAAAGATAATAATCCCTAAAAGCAATTAAGAAATGAAATGCACAACTTATTGTCCATTTGAAAAATAAATCCCAAAACAGCTTTTTCAACAACAAAGTGATTGCAGTCTGCCTGCCAGCTGAACAACTCACCAGCTCACTCCGAAGCACAGCTCCCGAAGCTACTTGCAGACTGTTGCTGTATAGAGGATCTTGTGGAATGATTCTAGGACTCTCCCTAACCTGAATTAAAGGAATGCCGGTGTTCCTTTTATTAGTAAGTTGAAAAAGAGACAGTCTAGAGAAAACCCTTTCAGGGAGCTCTCCCTGGATATATTGTCAGTTGGCCATCTTCACCGGACGTCCTGAAATGGATAGATTTAAACTAAATTACTGTGTTATTAAATCCTATCTCACTTAACTGATACACTTAACTTTGAATTTTTCCCTTCAGTTTCAGCCCTGCTTAACTAACATATTCTCATGGATCCATATTTTATTTTAAGGGACAAACAGAAAAAACACATATTACTTTAAGAGAATAATGAAGTGAGTGCCAGATTTTAAATAATACTTGCACTAAGGATTAGTCAATCACATATGATTGTGTGAAACAAGCTTAGGAGCAGCTCCTTTTTTAGACAATGATATATTTTTACTGTAAGGTTTTACAATAATCTTAATTATTATATAAAGAGACAATTGAACTACCTATATATTCAACTGTCCTTTAATTTGATACTATTTGTCACCATAGTGTGATGTTCCTATAGACCTAAAGGATGTGGATAAAAATTCAGCTGTGGTCAGTTTTACCGACTGTGAATCTGAGGTACGTGCAATTGCTATAATTCAGTTTAATTCAATGGAGTTAACTGGATTTTGGCTTTCAAATCTACTTGAAAGTAAAGTTGTTAATGAATTTGAATAAATTTTGTTTTTAATAAAAATGCTTTTAAGGCACATAACATTTGAGTTATTATTGACTTATTACATTTCTTCTTTTAAAAAGAAAATTGGTGTTGCTAAATGTTGTCAAGTTCTTTGATATTTAACGAATTTTAAATTGACTTTTATATTTTATATTTAGCTTATACTAAATGTTTATTTTCATACTAGATCAAATTTGAGTCTCTATTCTAGTTTCTAAATTTACTGTTCCAACTATATTTTTTTCACAGCCAAATGGTAACTTTCTCCTTGCTACTTATCGGTGTCAAGTACATACCACCCGAATAGAACTTAAGGTAATGATTTAAACAAGATAACTGACTCTATTACAAAACTGCAAATTTCAAAGCATATTCAGAAGAGAGCAGCAGAAATCCTGAAAATTATAGATGAGAAGTTATATTTTTGTTTTAGAATTTATGTACTAATTCCTGAACTTACATACTAATTTTCAAATATGTAACATTAATGTGGCATAAGTAGATGCTATGCATAAAAATGATCTGTAAGTTGACCTTTGAAAGTTAATTAACCCTATTTTATTCAGATGGAATTAATTGTCATCTTCCAATTTTCAAATGACTAGTTCTTTTATGGAGGCTTACTGGCTTAATACAGGCTGCTTGAATTCAGTAGTTCTTAGATCTTCTTTTTGTATATCTAAATGAAATATTTTTCAAGAAGGCAGTTGTGTTGATATCAGTTTCAATTTATAGTCAGTAACGAATTAGATGAAAACTAGTTGAATGACATAATTATTTCATTTAAAGACAAAATGTTTTAAATAATAGGCAAAGTTTAAAACTATTGCAATAGAACTCCATAAATTTACAAATTCATGAAATAGTGCATTATAATTGTATCTAAAGATCATATAATTTTTTCACTTTTTTAGTAAAAATATAAATTATAAAAATCTCTTTGCAAATAGTATAACATGATATGCATGCACTTTGTCAATCTAATACTGTAGTGTTACCATAGTAGATCTATGTATTAGTATAGTTTCAGGCATTTTTTTTTATCAAAGGCACAATATATAAATAATATGCAAGGAATTTTTCATACTAATTTAATATAGCAGTTGAAACACTCTCTAAACATGACATGGTAATGTTTAAGCAATGTTTAGTGAAATCTTAAATTAGGATTAATGTAATTTCCAATGAATTCATTGAGACTTCTAATTTCTAAATAGACAGAATAGCATTGTAGCTGGTGTTTCCACTGAATTGTTATCCTTGGTTATACGTTTTAAAATATAATGAATATCACCAAATAACATTATATGAAAATTCTAAACTATTTTAGATTGATTTTTTTATATAGAACTAGAAGTTTTGTATATTAATCTAAATTCAGATACATTTATACTCTGTGTTCCTTGAACAGATTCTATCAATTGAAGGTCGCTATGGAACTCTGCAAGCATATGTCATTCCAAGAGTTCAACCCAAAACTTGTCAAGTTCGGCAGTATCAGATTAAGCCTTTGTCACTTCATCAGAGGACACATTGCCTTGACCATGATAGGTATTGTTTTAGAGTTCTTGCACATTGAATCTAAATTGCAAGTTAGTTTGAATAACGGTATTGAAGTGAAGACTTTTGAAAGATGTTATAATTTCAAATCTTTACTAAAAAACCTGTATTGATTTTAATTTAAGTTATTCTGCATAAATGTGCTTAGCCTCCAAATGTGAAAATTACAGGCACTATCCTTATCTCATTCTGGCACTGAAAGCAATTTTCTGAGGCAATGACTTGAATGACTTCTTACATCTATGTCCTTGTGAATGAAGCAGACTTTCTTTTAATGATTTTAAAGAACTTAATCTATTTGTTTTATTTTCTTGTTATCCAGACCCATGAATACATTGACTCTCAAAGGACAGTTCAGTTTTGCTGAAGTTCATTCCTGGATTGTATTTTGTTTGCCTGAAGTTCCTGAAAAGACACCAGTGGGGGACAGTGTCAGCTTCTACTTTCAGAACACTTTTTTGGATACTCAGCTTGAATGTACTTACAGGTAAAATGAAACAACTATTGAAACTCACTATCTTTTTAAAAGAAAGTATGCTTCAGTCCTAAACAGATGAATTAAAACTGATGTTTAATCAAACTTCTTTGAAGAGTTATAACGTTTTGAAATTTATCTAAAACTTCTCAATTGGGAAATATTTAAATTAGGGACCAAACTACTTAATTAATGTTAGTCAACTCATAAAAATATTTTAAAGTATTTGTGCTGTTTAGAATTACAATAATTTTCCAAGAATCTTTATTTTAAATGGGTGTTACATTGTTTATTTAGGAAAGGTGAGGGTTATTTCAAATCTGACAATATATCCACAATATCCATTCTCAAGGATGTACTCTCTAAAGAAGCCACTAAAAGGAAAATTAACCTCAATATATCATGTGGTAAGGATTCTTTTTTACATTTTATGATTTCATTCTGTACATAAAATATATACCAGTAGCTATTGAGTTTTTTCTTGTTGGGTCTTCTTTTAGATATGAATGAAGCATCTGTGAATCATACATTAAACCTTATCCATCCAAAATTAGAGTACCAGTTGATGTTGGCTAAAAAAGTTGAACTAATAGATGCTTTAAAAGTAAGTCTTTATTATATTAGTTGATAGTTTTGCTTGCTTGTTGTGTAATCTTTTTTGTTGTATTACATGTTCATTAATTGTTTTCAAAACTATAGGAATTATCTATTTAATAGATTTATATGCCATCCAATAGCTTTGGACAACTTATAAAAATTATAATCAGATAATAGACTAAACACTATTGTTGATAAGGTATAATTTGATCATTCCTTAAACTGGAATATCAAATGGGTTTGTTCAGTTCCAGCATCAGTTTGTTTCAGGATAGGTGTTTTCCTGGGGAAAAACCATTAATATGCAACTAGTCATGATATCTGAGAATTCAAAAAATTAGAATTCAGTAATGCAGTGACAATAAGTAATAGAATATATGCTTTTATATACAGAAAATTCCAAGTTGTCCTTGCAATTAAAATTATCCATATAGGAGCAGCTAGTTTTACCTGGAGAACAGCTTCAAATCAGAACAGACAATATTGTGGTCAGTGGGCAAACGTTCAGAATTAATACTGTATATTCCAGTTTCAAATATTACTACCGTAGTTGTGTTCTGACTAGTAACTAGCAAAAGATAATTATTAGCAAAGAATAATATTGAATTACAAGTAGAAAAGTATTTGCAATTGAAAAAGACTCCAGCACCTCTCCACCAGTAATCAGCACTCAGATCACCATAGATTAACTCCAAGGTTAACTTCAGGCCAACAATCAAGTAAGCAATACCCCAATCAAGAAACTAGAAAAGAGCAAACAGCACTCCTTACTAACAATGATTGTTTCAACTCCTACCCTCAAAACGACCGCTATAGAACACTGCACACCAGAACAACTAGACACAAGAACAGTTTTTCCCCGAATGCCATCACTCTGCTAAACAAATAATTCCCTCACCACTATCAAACTATTCACTAAGGCTTCATAACTATTACTATTAGTCTTCTCGTTCCTATCACCCATCTCCTCCCACTTATGACTGTATGACTGTAACTTGTTGCTTGAATCCTTAAGATTTATTAATACGGTATTGTTTCCTGATTGCTTATTTGTACCCTATGACAATCATTAAGTTTGTACCTCATGATTCTTGACGAATGTATCCTTTCTTTTATGTACACTGAGAGCATATGCACCAAAGACAAATTCCTGGTGTGTCCAATCACACTTGGCCAATAAAGAATTCTATTCGATTCTATTCTATTCTATTCTATTCTATTCTATTCTATTCTATTCTATGATGATGTTACCTAGCTAGGGTAATGAAATGTCTGCAAGAAAACAAGCAGGCTCAGAGAGCACCGAGGACAAGCCCCCCCCCCGTATTTTCAATTGTTTGATTATAAATACATTGTAATATTTTAATCCATTCATCTCCTTGTGCTATTAAATATATTTTACGGCTCTTCTATTTGTTTACTTGTAATCTTCTGAGAATATTTTGGCTATTGGGAAGATTAGAAGTATTTTAAACATATAAATATCCCAGAATGCTGTGTTTCTAATGGAAGCCTTGCAAACTATATAAACAGTTTAAAAGTTTATATGAAATAAATTTATATGTGAATCAAACACTTTGGTAAACAATAAGGTGTTATTTTAATTTATATAGCTGAAAAAACAAAACTTTTTTCAAACATGTTTTCCTGGGATTATGCTGCAGCTATAAAGAGCAGATTACAGATACTGGTTGCAGCTGTTATAAGGAATTGCTAATTGCTAACATCTACAGTGTAGACTGTATTGACTCTGAAATACTGCACAACAGTAGCATAATTAAATAACAGCTTACATCTCTCTTTTGAGTTTTAACTTTTAAAAAATAGGGGAACCTTCAGGTTATAGTCTTAGAAAATTATGAATTGATTAAACAACAGCAATAGCAATAGCATTTAGACTTACATACCGCTTCACAGTGCTTTACAGCCCTCTCTAAGCAGTTTACAGAGTCAGCATATTGCCCCTAACAATCTGGGTCCTCATTTTACCGACCTCGGAAGGATGGAAGGCTGAGTTAACCTTGAACCGGTGAGACTCGAAATGCTGAACTGTTGGCCGTTATCTATAATCTATATACGGTATTATATTATATATTATCTATAATGCATTTACCTGGATTCTTAATTGCATCCATATGTGTATAACCTTCCAACTATTGCATATTTTAGTTGAACTTCTTTAATTGTCTTAACATTTTATTATTATGATTAAGGAATTGCAGGCTCATGAAGGTAACATGGATTTCCTGATTCCAGAATACCGCAATATTTTGGAAGAGTCCGATCAGCTGCTCATAGAACACAAGAAACAGCCAACATCTCTTGAAAGACTTTATGGTTGGTTCATTAACCTTTTTCTACTATTACTTCTTGTTCTAGCGGTGATGGCCTCTGGGAAAACAAATGTGTCATTCTTGTTGAATATTTGTTTCCCTTTGATGAAAGACGTTTTAGCCTTTGAAAATGAAAAACACACAATGCAAATGTTTTATGTTAAAGGCAAGGATGGAAATAGTTAAGTGGTGGATATTAGATATAGAAGTGCTTTATATTTAATAGAAAAATTATATGTAATTATAATTTAATGAATTAAAAATTAACATAAATACTTGTTTGAAATATTCCAGACCCTAGGGATCACTGTTTGTTTCTATGCTTGGAACAGGTCTTCCTAGTGTCTTTGGACATATTCAATACTGCAAGTAGAAGATACATATGAGCTAGTTATATATTTAATATAAATATACATGAAAACTGACTACACAGTAAAACACAGAAATGTGAAAATATTGGGTAGAATATGTTGAAGAAAATGAAAAACCTACCACTGATTTCTTTCATTCTATATTCTGTTTGTTAAGATTTCTGATCTACAACTATATTTCATTCAAATTATTCCACATGACCTATATTTTATAGATCATTCATAAAATTAATACCTCCCATGGATTCTGTTCTTTATTAAACATTTGCAGTAGTACTTGAAATTGTTCTTTTCTAATTTTGATCAATTAATGTGTTGTATATTTTACTTTTCAGGTATGATTACTGATTTGTTCATAGACAAATTTAAGTTCAAAGGTACAAATGTGAAAACCAAAGTTCCTCTGCTCCTGGAAATTTTAGGAAGCTATGATCAAAATACCTTACTTGCATTTTTTGATAGTGCTACCTGAACTACAAGAACTGAAAAAGCAATGGAATTTCTTTAAGGAAAAGATATCAAGATGCAAGTGAAGAAAACTGGTGTTTCATTTATATAGTTTATATATATTACAGTGCTTTTATTTCTATTAAATTGTTGTGTTGTCTTCTGTGATACCATGTAGGAGGGAGGGAGGGAGAGATAATTCTAAACTGCCAGTTGCCATCATGAGGCTTGAAGAGATAATGGCATATGTATTAATATCAAGATTCTTTACTTTTAGTGCATAAAGTAACACATAAAGTGGTTGTTCTGCTCCCATGCCTTATAAAATGGATTACCTCTGAATTATTTTTCATGGTTGCAATTTACTGTTAAATACCAAACTTCTTGGAAGGGATTTTGGTGAGAGATTATAAAATCTGGCATGTGTGATCACTATTGACAGCCCTTGGCCTTAGAGTGGCAGAGCCCATTGGGATACCTTAGCCATTGGGAAAAACTCTTTTATACTTTCTCCTTCAGCCCAAACAGGTAAAAGCATTTTTGCTGAAGCTGCTAAGGATTCACTTAGGTACAGATGAAAGTTGGATAAATTTAAAGTGAGCAACATGTCCCAAAAATACTAGTCCAGACTTTTCCATACCATACTACGATGTGATAAAAAATTAAATATTTTCCAATGATGGCCGAGTCATATCAGCAGGTAATAATTCTTTTCTTGTGCATGGTAGAAACTCCACAAAGCCCCAGCCACTACACCCATGGTTAAAAAAAATATTGTTTGTGATTGAAGAAGGAATAAATTGCTCAGCTTGTTAAATATCTGGTTTTCAATATTTATGTAGAAAATCAGAGTAATATTGTGATTCTGACTGCTTTTCCATTTAACAATACTGGACAAAGAGATTAACATTGTTATAGTTAACATATAACATGATTAACATTCATTTATAGCCTTCTTATCCAACACAAATGGACTCCCAGTAGTCCAAGGAACTCGACAAAGTATGATAACATATTCAATATAAACTATATTATATACCAAGGACGGAGTGAGATATTAACAGCATAAGGTAAAATGGATTTGACTGATTTAGCTCTCCCTTGTGCCAACCCAACAGGATTGAATAAACCACTTTGCCTACACGTGGTTGATCCAGCAAAGCTAAACAACGTCAGTATGGCCACAGACTAGATTCGAAAGTTGGACAAGACACTCAGGAAGTAACGCCAAGCCACTTGCATATCGTTACCCCCAAACGTGTCTGTCGTGGCAAAAGGAGTTGAGTCCTGTACTGGACACATGACAACCCCCCCCCCTCCCAGTTCCGTTTGGTAGTCCACCCGCGTCAAATAGGAAATAGGGATGTTTGAACTCTCCCGCCTAACTTATTATGCGCAAATCTTACGAATCGCGATTTCTTTTTTTTTTTTGGCCCAAGAATAACAAAGACAGCACCACAAAACCCAAGAGTCACGCGATCTCTTCCACCGCCCCCTCTTTCCCGCCCCGCCTCTTCTTTTTTTTTTTTTTTTTTGATTCTCAAGATCAACAGTGACGTTACCAGTGACGTACAAGAGTCGCCTTCCCATTGGTGGATTCAATAGTCGCGGGCTACTTGAACGGCGAGAGCGGAGCGGGCCGCAGCGCCAGCGAGCGGGTGATTTTTTCCCCCCTCCCTTCCCTGCAGCTCACTTTGTGGGTCCCACTGTCAGCACGGCCATCATGCTGACGGACAGCTCAGTGGACCTGGAGAACCAGGAAAATGTGCCTCCGGGAGCAAAAGAGGTTCCCAAGGTGGCGGGGGCTGCTGGACACCGACTGGCGCTGGGGCTTCTGCAAGCTAACCAACGCCGCTGCACCCAGCCCCAGGTAAGGCGCTTTGCCCTTCTCGCCCGGCCTGGACGGGATGCCCGTCTCCCTGGCCGAAGTCGAGACACTCTTCCCCCCTCCACCCCCGTACCCGCCATTTTGGAGCTCTCTTACTCTCCTCTTCCTGAGCTGCTGTTGCTTTTTTTGCACTCGGCGAAGGCAAGGGGCATGAGCAGCCAGCGTGGTCCTCTTAGGCTTCGTGGCCTTTTCGAAAGCGGAGGGAAGGAGTTTTCTGCGTGTTGGCTTGGCTACCGAGTCGCCTTCCGCAGCAGGTAGAGACGGAGTTAGGCTGCTCGCTGGACCTCAGAAGGCCTTCCCGTTTATGTTTGAGCCAGGTGGACAAACGCTTGGGCCGCTGCTTGCTGCTGGACAAAGCGCTTTTCCCTTAGCAAAGAAAGTCTCCAGCATGCGGATAGCCACGCTGAAAGGCCTTAGAAAAGCCCTTCTTCGGATTGAGGTTGGATGAGTATCTTTGTTGAAGATCTAGGATTGTAAAGATGGATGTTCTCATCCTTGTCCCTCACAAAAACTCTGAATACTCGGGCCACAGGCTAAGCCACAGCCAAACAAGCCATTATCATAAATGTCTATGGAGTCATCCAGGTCATGGTTGTCCCAAAGGTGCTTTTTCAAGAGACAACTGGACTTCCTTGTTTTTCTTTTAAACGAAAAACAAGGAAGTCCAGTTGTCTCTTGAAAAAGCACCTTTGGGACAAGCCATATCATACATTTATTATTTCTTCTGAAGCTTGAGATAGCTTTGATGCCATCCATTTTTATGAATTCCAAAGCTGAAGGTGAATTATGGATTATTCAACGCGGGAATGTTGAGCGATGTGTTAATAGTAATCATCAGAACGCTCACGGGCCTTCTAAAGAGCTGCAAAGAAATTTGATCCATTTCATGCAACATGCCAAGCCATATTCTGTGCTCTGTGCTCACCCAGCCACTGTGGCTTGCAAAGCAAAGTTTGTGGCATGTTGCTTGTGAACCCAGTTTGGTTTGTTGTGGTATGTGATTCCAACCATTCTTATAACATCTTTTGCTCACCTGGTGTTGCCTATTCCCATTATCTTCACTTAGAATGGGTGATTTCAGTTATATTTTGTAATGTGGACCACATTGTATTGCAACGCAGTATCTTTGCTTAGAAAGATTACCTCCTAATGTATGGGCAAAAACATTTGGGAGAGCGAAGTACTAGGTGACTGACTGGTGTGTTTTTTTCTTCTTACAGGCTCCCCATAGTCAAATACCTTGGAGTACAAATGATGAGAATTATCTTGGTGTCCCAAATGGTAAAATGGGAAACAAACAGGCAGCTTTTACTATCCACTTGGATGAGCCTGATAACAGGAGACAAAAGAAACATATGTCCAGCAAAAAGACCTCACCCAGTGAAGAGGCTATAGGCTTGAAGGCAGTTGTTGCTTCAGTGGGAACCAGAAAACCTCTTACTCCTATAGATAATCCAATGGATCTTAGTTCTGGTGAGGGTAACATCTTTAAAAATCGATGTATATTGTAGTGATTGATTCTAATTATACTTGAAGCCTCTGCTAAATATATTGTTTTTTGCAGCTTCTTTTTGCCTATGATATTATAAAAGCTTATTCAGATTTAATCAACTTCAACTATGGCAATTGTACATATTCCTTTCAGTGAAAATCTATTTTTCACAAGATCATCTCACTGAGAAACCAAGAACTTCCTGGCTTCTATTACTTTTGTGATATAATAGTTGTATATTATACATATTGGCCAGCTTCAAAACAGAGTATATTTTGATTTCAAGTTTTGCTTTGACCCTGAATGGTTGTTGTTTTTTTGTCACTGATTTTTAAGATTGAGTGTGTCAGTTGCATTCTACCTGCAGTGTAAACCTTAAAGTAATCTGTATTCTGTTGATATTGCAGACTTTACTAATATGTCTCAGAGGGGTAGAAAAGTGTTTCAAAAATACTTTTAATACGGTAGTACCATTTTTGTCACAGTGAATGTGCATGTGAGGAGGGTTTCTTCTATAGAGTCTGTTACTAAATGGACTTATTAAGTAAAATAAGTGTTTTCTGTACTTTGCTGCTCTAATACCATCTGTTCCTTCATGAGTCTAATCCTTATTTCCATAAAGCTAATATTTTCATTACTGAGGGCCATTTTAAATTTCAACCTACTTCCTGGGATATTGTTATCCAAAAGGTCAGGAAGCTTAGTTGAAGCTCATGGCCCTTCAAGTGGGATCCATCCCACTCTCCTGCTATTTCCTGAATTCAAACCAAGAAGGTGAATACAGGATCTTGCATTATATGGACCATAGTTTGATTCTGCAGAAAACTCATTGAAGTTTACATCAAGATTGGTGGTGAATACTCATCCTATTTTACAATGCAGAAAATGACCAGTGTTGATGTCATTGTGGAAACTGCCATTAACTTGATTAGAATGTCTGATGGATGGGATCAGGCTCTGTAGACCTGGATTTTGAAAAGTCTGATAAATGGACAGATATAAGCTAGGTTGGCATGTAATGCTTAGCTATAATGTAGGTTGCTTGATTTTGGCTATAGATGTTGCATGAACAAGACCTTGAGATTAGGAGATAATTCTGGATTATAGTGCAAGCACCAGTTATAGTAATTTTAAAAACCATGATAAAACAGATCAAGATTTGAGTCAGTGTGTATGAAACAAGGTAAAGTTTTAAGCACTTATTCAAAACAAGTGATATTTAACTAGCTTCTCTAGCTGTTTATCTGTGGATGTCACTCACATGGCTTTTGACCACTGAAAGTCTTAAGACTAGTTACAATGGGAAATGCTTCCCAGACAATAGTCTATTATGGATTTATATTGCTGTTTAAAATACTAAGATCATGGCATACACTGCAATCAAGAGCAATTTTGGATTTGAAAGAACTTATGTTTTTTTTAAATAGTATTCATTGCTTGCCTTATATTTGAGGCTTCATAAGCCTAAACATTTTGCCTGTGGCTTTCATTTTAGGGTCACTGAGTATTATGGATATGTCAATAGAAGCAGAACAGAAAATTAACGTTAACCATGTCCCAGACTATATTGAGGATATCTATAAGTATCTTAGAGAAATGGAGGTAAGAACTGATTATGCTTACATAATTGTGTGTGGGGGGGGGGATTATCTAGTTCAGTGATGGCGAACCTTTTTTGGGTGCCAAAAGGGGGGGGTGCACGCGCTCGTGCACGTGCCCACACCCATTCCCTCCCCCCACGCATGCGCACAACCCCCCGCGCTGCGCATGCGCACAACCCCACGCATGCGCAAAGGCCTCACTGATGCCTGGGACGGTGAAAAACGGGCAAACCGGAAGTTTGGAAAAACGGACTTCCAGTTTGCCCGTTGGGCTGTTTTTTGCACTCCGGGGCTTCAGAAAGCTTCCCTGAAGCCTCCAGAGTGCGAAAAACAGCGCAACGGCAAACCGGAAGGGCGTNNTACGAAAAACAGCCCAACGGCAAACCGGAAGTGCGTTTTTCCGAACTTCCGGTTTGCCTGTCGGGCCGTTTTTCGCACTCTGGGGCTTCAGGAAGCTTCCCTGAAGCCTCCGGAGGGCAAAACAGCCTTGGCCAAAAATCAGCTGGCCAGTGCGCACATGCGCGCTGGAGCTGACATAGGGCAACGCCTCGCGTGCCCTCTGATATGGCTCTGCGTGCCACCTGTGGCACGCGTGCCATAGGTTCGCCATCACTGATCTAGTTGAACTTTAAATATGTGACCATGTCTAGTCTATTCCAAATTTGAGAAATGTTGGGCAAGGATATCTGAGATTTTTGCCCTTTTGCTTGGTCAGTAGAAGTGATATTATAATGTAACTATTTCTAACTCCTACCTGGAGCATATTGGGACCTTGCAGGACTATTTGCATGCAACAAGGAAATGTCTTTATCTTCCAGAGAAGATGTTCAGTCAATCTTGTAGGACTAATAAGAGTAATAATGTGTTCAGTACAATATATTAAAGGTCCAGAGAAACTGAAGAAAATGATTCTTTAGAAGACCAGATTACTTGCTTTGTATATGTGATGGGCTCCCTTGTAGAATGCATTAAATTACCATATACCAGGATAAATGTCAGCTGGAAAGCTTGCCTATGCAGTTCAATTCTGTACAGGTTCACATCAATTCTTATTCCTTTTATTTATTTTAAATTGCCTTGTATCTTTCTTTGTCTGGGTTGAGCAACTGTATACCGAGTTTGAAAAAGAGTATGTAAGCACTCACTAACACCTTTATACAATGAAATGGGACAAAATAAATGGCTACCATTAAATAAGGACTCAATTCTCTTGCTAGCTTTAATCCAAGAATGGCTAAATTGAGGTTGTGCATCTGGTTGGTTTAGATTGGACAAGATTCTGGTCTAATTAAGTTTCTGTATATTGCTGTATTCCAATATGACTTCTGGTGGTTGGACAATGAAACGAAACACTCCCAGGCATCCATTTTAAAATTTGGTAATTACCAAATTTCATTTTGAAGCAAGATGGGCGGCAAATAAATTCAATAAAAATAAATAAATGTCAGTTCAATACAATTTCCAAGACCTTTCTTAAGGCCATCAGGGTATCTGCAATGTACTGGAGAGAGGCTATTCCAAAGGGAAGAGGCAGTAACATACACAATCTCTGGGTTTCATTTTGGTAACATCTGAACATCCAGGGTGGATTTAAGCTTCCCTCCTGAGAAGAGTGTGCAAGGAGATAGTCCTGGAGATATTTGGAAATCAATCCACCTGGAGTTTTGTAAACATTGGAATTGTACCTGGGAAACCCATCAGAAGTCGACACAGAGTTCCCAAAACTGGTTGTGTATGACTACAATAGATCTCAGTTGGGCTGCTGTATATATTGCACCAGTTGAATTTGTCAGGAGGCCTCGAAGGCAGCCATTTATAAATCACATTGCCATAGTCTAGATTTACTGTGATAATGACCATCTCCCAACGCCTCCTGCTCCAAGTAATGGCAGCGGAGAGAGTTGGAGCCTACTACTTTCAGTTGATCAAAAAGGAAGCTTGTTTTGACTTTGTCTATAAAATGTAGTTCTTATATGGCTAGTGGGTAATCAATATTTTTTCTTCCTATATCAACAAGCAATTTTGATCATGAATATTTTAAACATGTTAATATCTTCTTTTTCAGCTTTAAGTGTATTTACATTGGCTGGCTGCCACTAACGCAGAGCAAGTGGACTGAATTTCATCTTAAAACGTTTAATATGCTAATAGAGTAGAAGTACCAATTAGGATAAAACTTTAAAAGCTTGATAGCACTTTTGCAATTGGGTAGTAAGTTAATTGTAAATCAATTTTATTACATATAAGACTTCAAAAGTAACAAGGTAATTGCTAATCCTTTTACAGGTGAAATGCAAACCCAAAGTGGGTTATATGAAGAAACAGCCTGATATTACAAATAATATGCGGGCTATTCTTGTGGATTGGCTAGTGGAAGTTGGTGAAGAATACAAACTACAAAATGAAACCTTGCATTTGGCTGTTAATTACATTGATAGGTTTCTCTCTTCAATGTCAGTGCTACGAGGAAAACTTCAGCTTGTGGGAACTGCAGCTATGCTGCTTGCATCGTAAGTAGATGAGAAGTTTGGAGTATTACATTTACTATCATGTCTTTAATGTGGTGTTTACATTAAATATATGTGCAAATTCTGTTCTATCTGACAGTATTTTCTGAGATACAATTGTAGAGATGCTTAATACAAATCCAGAATATATCTCGGAGAACAACATATGAACTATAGATATTGTAAAATCTTAAGTTAATAGTTAAATAAACTTACACATCCACCACAGACTGATTTTTACTGCTAATATTTTTCCCAGCTAAAATGTGCACATAAGCATTTGGCAGTAAGAACCTACAGTGTAAGATAAAGGCTAACACTAGCTACTATGACCAAATATCTGTATGAACCTATATACCGTAGTTGTGGAATAAGAAACACTTGGTGATAGTTGATTATATAACAGTGCTTTTCATCCTACTGTAGAAAGTTTGAAGAAATCTACCCTCCAGAAGTAGCAGAATTTGTTTATATCACAGATGACACTTACACAAAGAAACAAGTTCTCAGAATGGAGCACTTAGTCCTGAAAGTTTTGTCATTTGATCTGGCAGCTCCTACAATAAATCAATTCCTTTCTCAATACTTCTTACATCAGCCAGCCTGCTCCCTAGTGGAAAACTTGGCAATGGTAAGTGTTGGGATTTTTTTTTAAAGCAAAATATCTCAGAAGCAGTTTTTAAAAAGATTGTTCATCTATTACAATTAGTATCTTTTGAGAATATACTGCTTTTAAAAATAGTTCTAAAGAAAGAAAGGCCTTCATTTTAGACTGTGCTCTGGCTGTTTGGCTAAAAAATAATAATCCCAGAGAAGTGAAGACTCAGCATGTTGTCAAATTCTTCATGTTCCTATATGCAGAATACAGGTAGTCTTTGACTTATGATCACAATTGGGACTGGGATTGACATTGTAAGTCAGTGCAGTCATAAAACGAGACATCATGTGACCACACTGACTTACAGTAGCAATCCTGGCACTCCCGACATAGTTCTGGGATTTCTTGCTGCCTGCAAAGCAGAGTGCAAAGCGGCCAAAAGGGGATACATGGGAGATAGGTGAGTGGGAGACGTTGAAACGCTCGTTATAGTAAGTATGGGTGGGCACCCAAATTTTGATCACGTGGCCGTGGGAGAATTGCAACAGCCATAAGTTTGGGCACTGGTCATAAGTGCATTTTTTCAACACCATTGTAACTTTGAATGGTTGCTGAACGAAGGGTTGTAAATCAAGGACTGTGGATATTTTCCTACCTTTACACTGTAGCTTTCATCAGTAACGAAACAGTGGGGCAGGCTTTTAACTAATATTTTGATCGATATAAAACTTCACAATGAACTGTTTTACTTAAAAATAGCTTTATAACATTTTTTACATTTTGACCTTGCATTACCTGCTAGAAAATTTACAAGAATATTAGAAAAGATTATGCTTTCTATTTTTTTACAGTACTTGGGTGAACTAAGTTTAATTGATGCAGACACGTATCTGAAATACTTGCCATCAGTAATAGCTGCTGCAGCATTTCATATAGCAAACTATGCAATTTCTGGAAAAACCTGGGTACGTATAAAAGCAATCCCCCCCCCCTTTCCAACTTGTCTGTCAGAAATTTGCATTAATACAGGACTGTCTACTCCTGCATCAATCTGCCTATAGTGTAGATGGCAATAGCACTTAGACTTATATACTGCTCCACAGTGCTTTACAGCATTCTCTGAGAGGTTATTGCCCCCAACAATCTGGTTCCTCATTTTATCAACCTCAGAAGGTAGGAAGGCTTGAGCTGGTTGGGATTGAACTCCTTGCTGTGGGCAGAGTTAGCCTGCAATAATGCATTCTAAGCACTGCACCACCAGGTATCATTTCAGAGCTATTGATTAGAAGCAAGGGATAGCTGGAGACAATCTCTTTAGATATGTCCCCCTCTTTGACAACATTCTTCCAGAGAGTTGCCTTGCATTTACATTAATAGTCCTTTTTGGGCCTCAGCTGAAGACATCTTTTTTTCCAGTGATTTTGATTGAATGGGCCTTGTATGCTGTGTTATACCTTGCTGTATAGTGGTTGCATGTTATTTCCTGTGAACAGTCCAGGAATAACTCTTAAATGGTAATGCTTGTTTATAATTTACACTGCAGGAGACAAACTGTTCTGCGTATCATTGTATTAAAATATGCAACTATTATTTAATTAGAACTTAGTGAGCTATAATATTCACAAATGTTTATTTTAGTGACACTCTCCTATAATTTAGTAGCCTTCTATTGTGATAGTTGAAATGAAAAATCTACTGTTCATAATCCTGTGGTCTTTAATTTCTCTGTATCAGAGTTTGGACAGTATTAGTTCTATGTAACAGAAAACTTCTTTTTCACTTTCCCATTTTTTCTGCACTCTCGTCCTCCCAATTCTAAACTCTAGAATCAACATGCTGCATATACCCATTTTTTTGAGGGAATTGAAAAGAGTAATCTAGAGAATACATATTGAGCCGTAAGGAATTTAAAAAAAAGACTTCAGATTCAATTCCAAAAAGGCACTTTGAAGCATAAATGTTGTATTAGTTAACAACTTAGTTAACTTAGCTACACCTGTTTCTGGGAGCTATAAGCCACACTTCTACAAGTGCCACAGACTTTACTTTCCCCCCCCCCCAAGTTTTTTTTATTTAACATCAGTGTCTACATGAACAGTGTATTGTCTGGGTACAGTTCATTTTAATAAAATAATAATAATAATTTAATAATAAATAATAATTTATCGAAACTACGCAATTATGGATGAAACATGTAACAGTGATACCCATTGTCATCGGGGCACTTGATACCATGTCCAAGAATTTTATAAAATACATCAACAAATTGCAGCTTCCTGCAATAACATCAGCAGAACTGCAAAATATTGCGCTACTCGGAACATCATACATCTTAAGAAGGTACTTGGTTGACACCTAGGACGCTGGCAGCAACCCGTATCAACCATTAGCACCAGTCAATGGTATTTGTGATGCATTTTTGAATGTTCAGTTGACTGAGTTTCATGTTTAATGAATAAAGTTAATAATAATAATTAATTAATAATAATTAATAATAATTGATGGTGATCACATAATAGTAGTATTTGCTTATCTATGTTAGTAAGCCTTCTGTCCATCTCTTATTATTTACTTTTTAAACACGTAATAATTTTAACTTCTAATATTTACTTGTACATAGTAACTAATAACTTCCATCATATGACAATATAAATAATAACCTTTTCCCAGTTTTTAGTTTCTAGCTCTATTTCCTGATCTTTAATAAAACAGATCCCATATCAAAATTTATTCTATATCCATCATCTCTTGCCCTTTTTAGTATTTCAACTCTTATTGACTTTTTGGTCAGTCTCCCTTGCCCCTCCCTTGGGACCTTGTATCGCTCTACCTCACTCCTGTTTACTCTAAATGTCTTCTCTGCCTCTGCCTCCTGTTGTCTGCTCTCCAAAGTACCCATCTGTATCTCTTTTGTCTCTGCTACCCTGTTTCCCCCAAAATAAGACATCCCCTGATAATAAGCCCAATCGGGCTTTTGAATGCATGGCAATAAGGCCAAGCGCTTATTTCAGGTTTCAAAAAAATATAAGACAGGGTCTTATTTTCGGGGAAACACGGTAGTGGATCTTTCTCTTTGCTCTCTTCTTCATTTTGGCCTCTTAACGCAGGGGTCCCCAACCTTTTGGACCTCATGGACCACCAAGGTCATAATTTTAAATCCCGCAGACCCTAATTCATAATTTTAAATCCCGCAGACCACTAATATGAATTTTTTAAAAAAGATGCTAAAGCTCCTGGACTCCCAGTGACGGGATGGGGTCCTTCAGGCACTCTCTTCCCCCCCGCCCTCCTGCAACCTTAAACACTCAATCATATAACAAACTTATAAATGCTTATTTACTCATAACAAAATCTTTAAAGGTTGTTTTAATTGTAACAAAATTATTAAAGTTAGTGTAATTATTACAAAATAATTGAAGCTTATTTGATGGTGGCTTGCTGATGTTGTTGGGAAAGTCAGTCCCATATTCCAGAGCTGTAGCTGTAGTCCCTTCCCTCCCGTTCCTTCCCCCCTTTCCTTTCCTCTTCTTCCTTTCATTTCCTCTTCTTCATTTCCTTTTCTTTTCCTTTCCTTTCCTTCTTTCCTTCTCTTTCCTTTCCTTCTCTTTCCTTCCTTCCTTTTTTCTTGTCTCTCTCTTCCTTCCTTCTTTCTTTCTTTCTTTCTTCCTCCCTTCCCTTTCCTTCTTTCTTTTCCCCTCCCCTCCCTTTCCTTTCCTTTCCTTCCTCGGGGCGCGCACCTACGGAGCTCCGCCGGCCTCAGGCTCCGGGGCTGGCGGGTGCCTTGGGGCAGGGAGACAGTTGCACTGGCTGGAGAGCCGGCGGGCGGATGGGCTGAGCGCTGGCTGGGCCCATGCGCGCCCGCCCCTCGCTCCTGCCATATCCTGGGAAGTTCGTGGGAAGCGGCGGGCAGAGCTGGGCAGAGCGGATCCGCCGGTGCAGCACCCAGCAAGGAAGGCTGGGCGGGGAGTGCAGCCGATTATCTCGTTCACGCCGTGGGGTGGATGGGCTGGAACTTCGCGTCGCAAAGCCTGCAGCTGGGTCGGGCAGAGACGCCGGCTTGCAGCTAAGCCCACCACCATGAGGCCCATCCACGCAATAGGTTGCGCTGGCCCGGCCCCACTCAACTGCACTTCTGGCACCGGTGGCACCAGCGCCCAGCAAAGAAGCGTGGTTGAGTGGGGCTGGGGCATTAGCGCTGGAGCGGTGAGGAGTTCAGGGCAGGCGGCGGTTCGTCTTCGTGCACGGAGGACAGGCAGGGGATCCCCCGCCCCGGCGCCCCTCCTCCACGCAACCTGCTGCTGCTGAGTGGTCTTATTCATGCCGCCCTCTTCGCTTGTGGGGCGGATGGGCTGGAACTTCCGCGCTTCTTTGCTGGGCGCCGGCCGGGCTCCTCGAGAGACGAGAGTTTGCTCGGCCCCATGCATACTCTTGAGGAGCCCGGCCGAAGTTTCCCGCGCTGCTTCAAATGCGGATGCCGCACTACAGCTGAGAGAAGCCCTTCGGCCGGGCTCCTCGAGAGACGAGTTTGCTCAGCCCCATGCAAACTCTCGAGGAGCCCGGCCGAAGTTTCCTGCGCCGCTTCAAATGCTGGTGCCGCAATACAGCTGAGAGAAGCAGCCGGAGTTTGCTGTCCATTGCGGACGCTAGCTCGGCCCCCTGCAAACGCTCACCACCTGCAACGTTGCACATTGCAAGTGCCACCCCAGGGCAGAGATTTCCAGCCCCACCACGGCCGGTCCCATATTCCAGAGCTGTACTAGTCACACTCACAGGACTGGCCCGTTGCAGCTCCTCCACCCGGGTGTACTGTCCATTGTGGACGCTAGCTCGGCCCCTGCAAAGTCGTCTCTCGAGGAGCGCTCGCTGAAGTGGCGTGGGAAACTTCGGCCGGGCTCCTCGAGAGACAAGAGTTTGCAGGGAGCCGATCTAGCAGGCGCTTTCTCTTGGGCCTCCCACCCAGATTCCTCGCAGGAGAGATGTAGGCCCGAAAGGCGGCTGAACCTTCCCCCCTCCCCCGCTAGGCAGCCGTTCGGCTGAGCGCGTCGAGTTCTTGGTCTTACCTTCCTGTTCCAGCTCGTGTGGCTCGCACTGCTATACACAAGGTGAGGTTTGCGCTCAGCCTTAAGAGTGGGGGCTGGTGTGTGGGCGGGGTGATGTTGGGCGGTGCAGCCTTGTGTTCCTGCGCATGGACTGGATTAATTGCTCTCGGCCATATCCGGCCCAGGGGCCAAGATTTCTCCATGGACCACCAAAATTTTCTCGCGGATCACCAGTGGTCCGCGGACCACTGGTTGGTGACCTGTGTCTTAAAGGGTAATCTCTCTGGTCTATTCTTACTATCTCTTCTGTTTCTTTATCTACTTGTATCATTAATTGGTCTCTCTCCTCCCTTCTTTCTTCCACTCCTTCTGAAGTCTCCTCTAATATCTGATTTTTTTGTTCGTTTTCCATCATCATTTTCTGGCAATTTCCTGGTCTCCAATCCGTATCGCGCATCAATTCCATCATCTCCCTATGATTCCTTGTCATAGTTTCCTTAATATCTTGAAACAGTAGTAGTATTTCAATTTGAAATGTATTTATACTTCCTTGTTGTATCATTTTACTTTATTTTAGTGTGCTGAAAATTATCCAGTAATTCATCCAAGTCCCAATGTCCCAAGTGTTCAAAAATGTCAAAAAGTCAGTATTAAAAGAATTTGTTCAGTCCCTGAACTGTTCTCAGGGTCCACAGTGTTTGCTCCTTCTAAGTTTTTCAAATTTGTAGGTTCTATTTAATTTCTTCTTTAACCTCATAAAATATTCCATCAAATAATATTTGTAATACAAAATGGCCCACCAAGTTTCCCCATGGCTCATTAATTCTCCAAATCAGGTGTTCAATTTCAAGGGCAATTTCTGTCATTTGTAATCCCCATTGCTTTGGAGAGAATTTCAAAAGGCTTGCCAGTTAATCCTAGGCTGCCAGATAAAGACAGGTAGAAAGAAAACAAGAAGACGGCCTTCCAGATGTTGTTTACCTTTTACTTTGTTTCTCTTCTTATCTCTTCTTATAACTTTCGAGGTCTTTCAGCTCTGTAAGAATATAATATCTTCTTTGGCCAGCAGATGGCACCCACTCTAGTTCTCAGTACTAAAACAAATGCAGCTGATTGTCAAAGTTCGATAATAAGAGCAAAATAACCCTTTTTCATTATACAGTTTCTTCCAACAGTCAGACAGTATTTCCAGCAGATTAGGGTTACTTATCTATCATAACACCACAAGTTCCAGTTCAGACTTTCAATATTTTAAAACTTCAAATTCTTCCGTTAATATTTCATTTCTCTTTTGGGTCTCTACTTTTTCTCCATGTGTTAATTCGCTGCTTTCTCAGTGTTTCGGAGTCTTTCAAAAGTTTTTTTATTTAAAGTGGGTCTCTAGTAAAAAAATTAAACGTCTCACCCAGTTCCAATTCACTGTTCTCAAACCGCTCCAGCTCATTTCCTTCTTCGGTTGCCCCAGCTTTGGCCATAATGGCCGTCACTCTTCTTTGTCGGGAGGGCGCCTCGGATCAAGCTCTTCCGCGATCAGCAAGGGACCCCTCCTTTCTTCGTCATCCCTCCAGGGTGACTTTAGCCCCTTAGGGCCCCCAACAATGAAGCGGCCGGGATTTGCAGAGCTCCGCTATCCATCGACGTACCGCCACGACACCAAACTGGAAGCCCACAGACTTTATTTTCATTAGATCCAGGCTGAATGGTCTCTTCTACTTGAGCAATTGAAATGACAATTGAACATCAAGAACAGAATTACTTAGGTTTTAAATATTTGACTTTCCTTTACAGACAGATTCTCTTGTTGCAATGACAGGATATACAATTGAAAGTATTAAGCCTTGTCTCCTAGACCTCCACAAGATCTACTGCAGAGCAGCACAGCATACACAACAGTCTATCAGAGAGAAATACAAGACCATAAAGTAAGTCTAACCCTTGAATGCAAATTCTGTAACTCAAACAACTACAGGGGTATGTTAGTCTAATTTGTATATAGAAAGAGCCAAACAAATACTTTGTCAGATAGCAAAAATAATATTTGTGTCACTTTTATCTTTTTCAGATACCATGCGGTGTCGCTCATTGACCCACCAGAGACACTAGATTTATTATAACAATATAAGTGAGATTTCAAACCTATATATTGTCCATTGTAAATGTACAGTTTTAAATGTATTTAGATTTCAATCAATCTGGTATATTACCATAGCTAATTATGAGGTTTTATACTTTTATAACGTTTTAATGTAAACTTCTGTACATGCAATCTTGTTCGATGTGCTTAGATGGCGCCCCTTTAAAGCTGTGCAGAAAAAGACTTAAAACCATGCAGGTATAAATGCTGAGTGGCACTGTTCAACCTTTTTAAAATAGTATGACCAGTGTGAAGATTTTCACTCTAAAAATTGCAAATCAAGATAGTTCAATAGAATATCTGCATATAATAAAGTTACAACAGTATATTTCAAATAGTCAACAAGTTCTCAGTAGCTGAACTTGAGAGAACTGCTGTGACACTTTTTGCTAACAAGACCCCCCACTCTACTTGAAGGCTGTATCAGCTATTAAGGATCGTGATTTTTCTTTCTTTTTTTTTTAAATACGCCACTTAACTAGCTTTATAAACACTGAATTAATAGCTTTTATTCAAACCAGTGAGTCTGGAATGTAAAGGAAGAGCCTCCAATAACAAGGAGGGTAAAAGTAGTTCTTACCATAAAAAAAAATCCGATTAAATTAAAAACCTGCCTTCTGCTAACCTAGTTCATGAATCAGACTAACTTAATGTGTTTGCAACTGAGCAATTTCCTGACCCTCAAAGGAAACAGCCATGCAATCAGTGGGGTGGTGCAGAGTTCCTACTGCTACATGGCAATTTCAGCTAAGTTGCTGGAGGAGCACACTGCTCTGCATCCTGGCTTCAGGTAGTTAGGTTGAGTACCTTTTCTACTCTTGGTATAATCTTGATGTTCTAATACCGGATTGAAGCAGTGTGTGTGTTGGGCAAATACCAGATTTTCTATGTTACATGGGTTAAATTTTATCGATGGAAGAGACTTTTATACTCATATTTGAGAAAAATTAAATTCCTATAAGCAACTAATGCTTGAGATGCACTCCCGGTAAATAAATGCATGGAAAGACCTAAGTGTAACCATCTTGAAGCTGGCAAATAAAATCCTCCAAAAGGATCTCGGCAGTAACTTGACTTATAAAATGTATTTTGCATATTGAAAAGTTAGTCTGCTACCTGTGTACTGTGGAACATCTGTCCTTATACATGATCAGATAAAACAGCAGCAAAGGGAAGGAGTCAAATACAAGCAGCAAAACTCTTAGCTTTAAGGGGGGGGGGGTGAGGAATTGATGGTCAAACAACCAAAAGAGCATACAGTATATGGTCAACCTACTTCATTGAGAAGTTTCAATAAGTAAATTTTAATGTCAAAGAATGGACTTAAAGAAGATATTGCCCAGTTCAGCTTATTATTGCAGAAGGAATGGCCAATCAGCTAATGCTCGTTTTCCTGTTTTCTCACATTCTGAAAAATGAATAACATGTCTGTTTCCTCTTGGTGTTTCGTTAGCCATCAATCTTAATTAATCTTTTCCAAATTATTTTTTCACCAGTGATAATCAAAAGTCATAGATGTTATCTGTTTGAGAGACACGAGGGGAGGAAGATAAAATATTCCACCTCTTCCAGCAAAATGTTTTGAATAATCCAAATTTAAGATTTTGTTTATAGAGCAGCAATCACAAAGACAATTTGCAAAATCTATTTCAGCATTATAAAATTTATTAGAAAAGTATTAATATATACAAAGAGACATACAGTATTCCTATGAATTGCATAATACAAATGTTTCTTTTAAGCAGGAAAAGTTTAACAGAATACACAAAAAATAAGATTTATTACTTTTAACAAACTGTTCGTTTTTTCTTATTTTTGCCAGCTGTTTTTTTCTTTGTGGTTTCTGATTTCTGCTTTGTTCTGTGGAAATTAAGTAAAATAATTATTTCCACTGGTACACTTGAACTCATAAAAATACAAGATTGCAATTTTGTGTGTGTACTCTAGGCACACTTAGCTGTAAAGTGGGCTCCAGTAATGTGGACAATGAACAATGCTATGTATATTTTTGTTACTTTTTGCTTTACCGAGCCATTTTATGCATAACACAAAGTACAGATTCTACAATTGCAGCTTTGCTTACAATTTAACAACAGGAACAAGATTAAGCTAGTGTCTTAGTCCCAAAAATTACATTTAGATAAGTATCCTGAAACTTTAATGAGTTCAAAATGATTCAGTGTGATTTGTCTCAAATGCTACCAAAATCTCTCACACAGCCATTCCTCATTTAGTGACAATTTGCAAATACAAATTATAATAAAGGTCTAGTCAATTTCAGGTACAGTAGCATTGCTAGCCCCTGGAAGGTTATAATGAGGTCACAGAACTGACTTTTTAAACTTGTATGGTACTTAGTACTTTTTGGGAAACTGCTATGTAGAAAGATACAGCTTGTTTACCCAATATTTCTACTTTTGGGGGTAAAAAGGAAACAGGTCAGGTACAGGACACTACAAGATAATTTTTATCTGAATAAGATGGCAGCAATAATTGCAGCATCTCCATCATGCTTAATGACCATTTAGTTGGGATTTGCAATTGCTAAATGAAAGTGTGTGGATATATATATATATATATGTGTGTGTAGATATGATTATTGTATGCATTTTCCCATTCAGCATGGAATTTCATGTAAAAACATCTTTCAACAATTGAATAATTTAGTCCTGAATATAACAGCCCTAATTCCAGCATTAAATCTATTAATGATAATTCATTAATTAGGAATATTTACTTGTTTTTCATCTGAAAGAGCTTACAGTTTGTTTTAAAATGTGAATTTAGGTTCACAGTTCACTTAATACAATTTTGAAAGATTATCTATTGGAGGCAGTTCAGTAATTCTAAACCAGCAGGTCTGTAAATCTACAGATCCCAATCTCTTCCAAGCTCACACTGCAGAGAGTTCAAAACAAATAACATGGGATTGAATGTGATTACTGCCTTAAATTTTGTCTGTGATCATGAATCTTTAGAGAAGATCCACATCCATTAATAGTTCCTTGTTACATTCTATGAACATGTTTTCTTTATCCCATCAGAATAAAAACAATTGGATACGGCCTTCTGGACTACAGATAGGTTCAGAAACTGGTTTGGCCTACTTGTCAGCCTTTGCTTATTTTTTCCACTAGTCTTTGCTCATTCTATACTTTATTTATAAAATTGTTGGACAATCTTGAAGCTATGGATATACAGTATATCCATTTTTTACTTACTTTTCATATAAAGGTTTATGCATACAGTCTAGTCTTCCTAAACTCACAACTGATCAAGAAGCAAATGGGAGTTGTGGCGTAGGTGGGCCTTCGAACAGCCTCATCTGGTATACCAAATGCATGTTCCTGGATTGGCAGCTCCTGCTTAGTCACTCATGCTCTAGTTGCCTCCAGATTGGAATAATATACTCTACATGGGCTACTTGAAGAGTATCCAAAAGCGTCAGCTGGCACAGAAAGCAGCAACGTGAGCAATTGTGTGCATTCCTAGAGCAACATATATTACACCTTTACTCCGCAAGTTGCATTGGTTGCCGTTTTGCTTCTGAGTCCAAAGTACTGTTTTTAACCTTTAAAGCCCTTCATGGTTTGGAACTGGGTCATCTGATGGACTGGCAGAGTATATTAACAAAACATTTTTATTGTACAGTTTTTGTTCTTATCGATTTTCTGCCCAGAGTCGCCTTTGGTGAGATGAGCAGCTATATAAAGTAAATTTGATTAATAAAATAATATTTTGTCACAAAATGTTCTAATTACACTGCTTTTGAAACCGAAATACTATTCTCTAGCACTTCCATTTTTGACCTTTTAAAAAATAACTGGTCAACTTTACATGAAGGTTTGCCCTTAAATTTGATAGAGATGACCTGCATTCTTTGGTTTATGATAAGTATCTTCAAACCAACTTATTTATGTCTAGCCATTTTATAATTTAATACAAAATATTACATTTTTATACCACTACCCCTTTTTCTTAATTTTCAAGAAAAAAGCATCTTTTCAGAAACATTTTTTCTATTGAATTCTATTGAGGTAAGAAACAGTATTAGCTTCTTCCGCTCTTTGGAGGAGACACCTGTCTCTCGTTTTTTGGTCAAAAACAAAACAAAACAAAAAATAGCCTCCAAGAGATCTGGCCAGCAAAAGAGATTTGTGAATCATAACCATGGTTTTGTAGTAGTTCTCTTCAGCAAATAACAAAAAGGCCATTTTGGCTCCAGGCCACATGTTAAATACTGAACTATTATATATTAGAATAGTTATTTCAAGTAAACAAGCCAATCTGAGGATGGCTTGATCAACATGTTTTAGGAGAAAAATGCAACATTCGGGAGATTTTAGAATATTCCATTTTCAGAGTCATGAGTTAAATTTCCTCTCCCATCTTTTATAAAACAGGAAGTGCCCCTACCTGTTCTTTGGTGTTACTTCAGGCTCTAGAATAACAACATCCTCTTCTTCACTGTCCGATAATACGATTGCCTCTTCTTCAAGACAAGAAAATTATTGGTATATTATTTTTAAATCCTACACAGCTTCTAAATCTGTCATGGATAACAATTATATGGTTTCTATGGATTGACACCAATTTGATGATACATAATTAATACATGTAAATCTGAATCAGACCAAACCTAATAGCAACATCTCTGAGCAGATTCTGAAACACATTTTCATATGCTGAAGAAAATGTCTACAGCATACATTTCCAAGAGTTACTGGCCAGATGGAAAATGCTTTATGTATAGGAACTGGAAGAAAAACTATGAAACAAGATTTTAAGCCACAGCAACTGCTCATTTTTATACTGGCAGCAAAGTTTATAATTGTGTTACAGCAGTTTCACTTTACCAGATTAATACAACAGGCTTTACATGGAATGGACTAATTTTGCACACCAATTAATGTTATTACACATGGTATACGAATTGTCAGAGAGTATGTAATCTGATTCAAAAGATGTTTGTGAAGAACAGATAATCTCCATTAATCAGTTAAAGCACCAATTTGCTACTGTATTGATATCCTTTAACAACAACACATTATAGGTAGTGCTCGACTTATAACCACAATTGAGCCCAAAATTTCTGTTGCTAAGTGAGACAGTTGTTAAGTGAGTTTTGCCCCATTTTACAGCTTTTCTTGCTAGAGTTATTAAGTGAAACACTGCAGTTAAGTTAGTAACAGTTGTTAAGTGAATCTGGCTTCTCCACTGACTGTCAGAAGGTTGCCAAAGGCGATCACACGACCCCAGGACACTAACCATCATAAATATGAGCCAGTTGCCAAGCTTCTGAATTCTGATCATGTGACTGGAGATGCTGCAATGGTCGTGTGAAAAAGTCATCACATTTTTCAGTACCGTTGTAACGAATGGTCATTAAATGAACTGCTGTAAGTTTAGAATTACACGTAGTGACAAAACTATTCTACTATTCTTAAGAAAGTTTAATTTCTACGTTGAAAGTGTGGACACACGTCTAAGGAAGCCTCCTCTCTCGTCTTAGATTCCCTAATGTGATGCCTTTGCACTGGATAGTTATTTGCAGAAATAACCTGCAGTGTTGAGAACTTTGAAAATGTTCACTGCTATCTATATAGAAGGCCAAAAAGGATTTTAAACTGAAAGCAGCATGTGATCTGATGAAATTTCCTTTTGTATATATAGTATTAAGAATTACACACAAAAGTAAAAACAGATCTACAAAAATGAATTTCAACTTGAATGCAATTTGCTACTTCACATATATACGTTTTTTAAAAAGTATTCTAACCTTTTTGATTTTTGGCTCCAATATGAACATCTCCCATTTCTATATTTTGGTCTTCTGCTGTTAGAGATTCATCCTGGCCATCTTCATCTTCTTCTTCCATCTCAGATTCCTCAAAATCTGCCCACGAGTTCTGAAGTCCTTCTCCAATCTGAGCTGTGCCTGATGCCCATAATACAGGCTTGGACAAGCTAATTTCATTAAGGAAAAACCAGGTCTTATAGAATAGAATTCTTTATTGGCCAAGTGTGATTGGACACACAAGGAATTTGTCTTTGGTGCATATGCTCTCAGTGTACATGAAATGATACATTCGTCAAGAATTATAAGGTACAACACTTAATGATAGTCAATTTCAATAAGCAATCAAATCATACTAGGAAACAATATAAATCGTAAGGATACAAGCAACAAAGTTACAGTCACGCAGTCATAAGTCATAAGTGGGAGGAGATGGGTGATAGGAACGATGAGAAGAGTAATAGTAATGCAGACTTAGTGAATAGATACATTATCTATTTTAGATAATACATTATCTAAAATGTATTGTAACATGATAAAGAATGATTCTCATATTTTGCCATATTTTGGAGAAATAATCTTGCAAAATTGCCTTATAATTCTTTTTGGGAAAGGAAGAAGAGAGAAAGATTTAAGTTATTTACTTAAATATGGTAACAAAAGAATATACTGATCTTACTGAAAAGCTGACCACATGCATATGAATAGTCTTTTTCTCGCAAATATTACACAGAAAAATATTAACTAAAGTGATCAACAAACAAAAAAAGTAATTTTATTGTTGATATCTGCTACCAGACAACAGACCTGAAAGTCTGCTGTATATTGGGACTTCTCTACAAAGTTAAATGTCACATAGAATGTGGGATGGTTCGAATTGTATGTCTGTACTCAAGAATAAATATTTGGAATATCCCATATGAACAAATCAATGGCTGACTGAAATATTATGTTTTTCATTGTCTGAAAATGTGACTAACTTAACATTATCCTTAATGTTTAAGATTTTCCTCCATATTTACTGGATACCTCAAAGGATGTTTAATGAAGTCTTCCAACTTCATTATGCTTGAAATATAAACTGGGTGATGGGACATTTAATTCTACAATATTGGCTCATTCAACTATTTCCTAAGTTTAGTTTAATGTTCTTAACTTTTATTTATCAAATGTATATACCCATCCTATCAGAAGCAACTTAAATAGAGTGTTGCAAAGATCAATACGGTTTAAAAATGTGAACGTACTCTTGAATTATATACCAAAAAATTGGGATATCTCTCTGATGAAGAGTTATGGAATTATTGACATAGTTAGCAGCAAAAGTATTACTCTTCAATATTGGCGAGACAGTGCAAGATATCGTGGATCATCAATATGTGGTTTTCTATTTATGAACTGGCTTTCTATCAAAACAATGGAAAGCTGATCAATATTAGGCTATGTAATCCAGGTGTAATGATGAATTTAAAAATCAGTCTGAATGATTTTACATGCGATGTTTTTGTTTCCTTTCTTAATTTAATTTATTTCCTCTTTTCTAAATACTGAAACAATAATTTTTTTAAAGAAATTAAGATGATCCTGAGCATAGGCGGCCAACCATCTGATTTTGTTATGATGCAACAAAAGATACACTTCTGGAGGAGGAAATGCTTTGGCAATTATTTCTTCAGCTTGCTCTTGTACATCATTAGTATTGACTGGTGCTTGTTCTATTTTAAAGGCAGTTATTCTTTCATTAGGAATAGATTCTGCAAATCCATATTTTCCACCTTCTTTCCTATTAAAAGAAAAGAATTCCTTTAGAAGTTCACATTTGCAGTGAAACATAGACTAAGAACCAAAAGATACTATTTCTTTATGGATTCTTAACCATACTTAGTGTAATCATACTCCATTTTCATTTTCCTCTAAATGTCTCAGTAGATAATTAAAGTCAGAGTAAGTTTAAAATGCCTTAATTCAATTCAAGAAACTAAATGAATGTGTTCTCAGCATATTCACAACAGAAATTGTGCTATTACCTCTTTTTTCTGATATATAAGTTTAGGATAGGGATGAGATGGTGAAAGGAGAAAAGAATCAAAATTTTGCATTGAAAGACCAAGATTTCTGCCTAGACGTCATTTAAAAAGCTATTATAAAATACAGTTTTCTACCGTCCCTGTCTTACTGTCCTATTGTCCTCATTTATCTGTATTTACTTTGTTTATGTTTATACCTATACCTGCTATCTTGTACATGTTTGACAAACAAATAAATAAATAAAATAAAATAATAAATTCACAGAAAAATAATTATCAGAACTGTTTTAATTAGCATGCTGAACCTTTTCATTTAAAAAAAATTAAGATAATAAACATTTATCTACAAATATATGATAGCCAGTGATCTGGCAGGAATAAGCAATTACTATGAAGTGGTAATGCCACTGAGACTAACGTAGCCATAAAATTATCTATAAAAGCAAGACTTTGCTCCATATCTCTCAATCAAGGATCCCCAAACTCTTTGTCATTGTATATAATTTGAAATTTTGGTAGCATATTACAATTGCTCTCAAAAAATGGTTGCCATTATGGATGCAGCCACTTACAAGGCAAACTTTTTTCTCTTAAAGAATTCCTCTGGAATGTGGGTTCCGGAAGTATTGTGGGAAATAATTAATTCTTAAGCCTAATACTTTGCAGTGGCCTTCACGTTTAGGTTTATTTATTTTTACTTATTTTTTTTTAAAAAAATACATAATTTTCTGAAATTCATGGGAATAGGGCATATTTATTCAAAACTTTTTTCAAAAACAGGGAAGAGGGTATCTTGAAAAATGGGAAATATTCCAACAGATAGGACTAAAAGACTTTAACAATCCCTACAATGGTACAGAACACCCTCTTTTTTTCCTTCCCAGCTCCAGAAAAGAGAATTGTATGAAGCTTCCCTTGTTTTCTTATTAATGTTTTCTTCATGAGCCTTGCTTGCAGATGTTTCATTATCTGACTAGGTAACATCATCAGTTCCTAGTTGGGTAATGAAATGTTTGGAAGCAAACAATCAAGCTCAGAAAGCACCATTGATTCAATTCAAATTCTGTTTTATAATCTACCAGACTGGCATTATACAAATATGGATGTATCAATTTATAATAGACCACATTAATAGGCATTAGTCTGCAGCATTAAAAAATTCACCTAGCTTTTTGATCATTTTCCAAAGCTTTTTGAATTAGTTCAGTGATTTCTGCTACTTTGACTCCTGTTATTTTGCTGCATCTCAAAACCTGTGGAAAATCATAATGCAAGTTTAAATTATTTCATCACAGAATGTATTTTCCCCATGAGTATTTGCAAGTAGGTAATCTAAAAGTTTTGGAATACACACTGAAAAACAATTCACAAATCAGGAGAGAATGAAGATAACAGAAATTTAGACTATGACCCCTCATTATTAATTTTTAGGATTTACTTTCCTTTTCAACTACCAAAAATTTAGTCTTCTACATTTAACATGAAGTTTAATTAAAGAATTATAAACTGACAAGTTTGTGAAAGTCAGAACTGTGAAATAAAAATTTATAATATTTAATTAAACTGGATTAATTTATTCTTTATACAGAATCATAGAATCAAAGAGTTGGAAGGGGCCATATAGATATTCAGATTAAGCTCCCTGGCTCAGGGCAAGAATCCAAATGAAACCATCTCTGAAACAATGAGTGAATCTTGAACAAATCCAGTGAATACAGAGCCTGCTACCTCTGTGGATTATTGGTCTGCTGTCAAACTGATCTTACTGTACAAGACTTTTTTTTCCTAACACCCAACTGAAATCTACCTTCCTCCAGCATATTAGAATACAGAGCAACATGCATCCAAACAAATTCTATCATAAAAAGCTACTGACAGGGAATAATAATAGATCCACATCGGGCACTGCTCACATTGGACACTGCTTTATAATATACAATAAACTTCAGATACAAAAGTTACCAGAAACAATTAAGTTGTCATACAAAATACATATTAAAATATGTCAAAAATCTAATTATAGTTTGTTAGCTAACACATCTGTACCTTAGACACAAAGGATCACTCCCACAAATGATTTCTGGTTTGCAATTTCTGAATGACTACCTATTATAACCTCAAGTCAGAGCTGTAGGAACAATTTCTCACAGGGATTGGTTCATAGATCAGTAAGTAAAGAATGAAATTAAATGAAAAATTCCTAGTAACCTTCCTTCATACCAAGAATTCTATTACGAGCAATTTGAATCCAACTGATTAATTTTAAATTTCTTGCTGAATTCAAAATAGTTTTGAAACCCAACGTTTATCATAGGAAAAGAAGAAATTAATCAGTTGAGGTCCAGAAACTGTCCTTTTAAAAGAAAAATACCATAGGTAATACTCCAGTTTTAAAAGCTTCCATGTTACCTGTTCTTTTAGTAGCATAATTCCACCACTGGATTGAATGGTGCAGATTTCACGGTGTTTGTTCATGGCTATTACAAGGAGGCCATCCATTACACGTTCCTCTTGTTCACTGGGATCTACTAGTAAGTAAGTCCTGTACCATTTTAGAACAATCCGTAAGATTTTATATCAAAATGGAAAATAAATTAATAAATGAAAGAACCTAGTAGATGAAACAGTAGTCTTAGCCATACTAGAAATACTTAGCTATAGTCTCAAAAATGGCTTTAATTCTATACATTTCAAAGAGTTAATGCACTCTGGATTCCTTCAACTAAACAATGCCATCTACATTGGCATTGGTAACCAAGAAGCATGTCTTCTCTGTTGCAGTGACTGCCCTCTAGAATGAGGTTCCCCCTTAGATTCAGATAGTCCCCAACTTTCTGGGTTTCTGGAGAATCTTTTGGATAATGTGGGTTTGCTTTGTTTGTAGTTCAGTTTGTGCCAGATTTGGTTCTTGTCAACCTTTCAAGGAGGCAAGTCTAGAAAACGAAAGTAATCTAGGCTAATACTATTTCTGTTACAGTTTTATTGTAACAGAATTTTGCAAGTTTGAATACACTTCCCCCTTCTCTCCCCTTAGCTTCATAAAATTATTCCTTCTGCCCATTACATATTACTTTTTGTTCTATGTTTTTATCTGTTATGGTTTTGCAGTTCTCTGTCTTATTATCTGTTATTTTATTGCTCTCTGTGTTTTTTCTGTGAAGCACCATTAATCACTCAGGTCAGGTGGTTAAAAAATTGAATACAATAATAACAGAAATAATAATCAAATCCATTCACTTTAACTGTGAAATGTTGGTCTTTCAGTTTTTATTGTATAATATTTTCTGACTTTTTAAAAAAAGACCGCTCATGTCAGTAATGAGAGACAAACAACTTTGTGTACTATCACATTTTAAAGAACTTTCTTTAATTACTTTGGTGTACATATCAGAATACTCTTGTTGGTGCACAATAATAGTAGAAAACTGAAAGTAATGGTAACTTACCCTTGCTGGAAAAAAGCAAAGCTTACACAAATAGGCATGTGGTGGATACTCAGAGGGACAGGATCCCTTTCTTCAGGTGTATACTAAAGAACAGAACACAACAGTATTTTGCTTAGCCAATTGTATATGCAAATATACATACATAAACTATATGGATAATCAGTGCCTAAATGTTAAAGATATGCTTGCTTTCTAAAACAAAGCAAGGGGCTATACGGATTTATTATTGTAATAGGACTTTGAACCTTTCAAGAAATGAAAAGAATATCACCTATAATATAATAAGTAATTTTGATTAAGTAGTTATATTTATGTATGATTTTCTGGCAGAAGTCTTATTTCTAATTAAAAAATGCTTACTATCTAAATATATATAGGCATCTTGCTTTGATCCTCTTGATTTTATTGACATAATTCTTTGGTTCCAAAGGAAAATAATGTAATAGATTTAGAAAATCTGAAAATACTGTATTGTTTATAAGTTAATACACATTTACAGACTGTTCCTGTTCCAATTTTAGAAAAACCAAAACATGCAAGAGTGAGATCATTTTAAATTCCCACTTTTGAAGAAAATTACCAATGTTACTTCTTCTCCCTGTACTGACACGTCAGGCCTCCGAAAGTGGCATAGTGCCACTATTGCTGCTATACTTGCAGCATCAATAATGTTTCCATTATGATTCAGCAAATGCAGGTCCACACGAATTTGCCACACCTCAGGGGGGGAAAATAAACAATTCATTTTAATTCTCTATTTTAATTCATTGTCCATACATTTAGCAGGTATCTTAATGAAAAAAGAAATCTAGAAAAATATGACACAATAAAACTGTCTGATGGCATGTAATACCATGCATATATAAATCTCTAGCTCTTGCTGATTTCCCAAAGATGTATGAAATGTTGGGGGGGGGATTCTAAAAGGGCAGCCAATACTGCTTTCTAACACTGGTTAATAGATTTCACACTACATAAAGTCTATATATACAGGAGCATATTTATGATATAAGCAGAGAAAAATCTTATTTGCAATTCCATCAACAATATTTTGCTACCAAAATACGTATCATAGCAATAGTTATGTAATTGTTCAAATGCAATCTAAATCAATTTTACCAAATACTATGTACACTTCTGAAAATTTTCAACTATCTTATGCTGGAATTACTGTCATATAAATTTATGAAAAGGATTGAGCTACTAAAACTAAAAACTTTCCTTGTAAATCTTTTTTATAGCCAGTTTGATCTAGTTGAAATGCACTTGAATATTAGTAGCTTGGGTTGGTAGCTGGGCTGTTGGTTTGAGTTCCGAGCTTGGCAATTTGGTTGCAAGCGTTTCGTCACCATTCGAGGAGACATCTTCAGTGCACTTCAAAGCTCAAACCAACAGTCCAGTTTGATCTACGGTAGTGATTAAGGCACCAGGCTAGAAAGGAGATCATGAGTTCAAGTTCTGTCTTAACCTGAATGCTAGCTGGATGACATTGGGCCAGTCACTTTCTCAGCCCAACCCACCTCACAGGGTTGTTATGGGGAAAACAAGAGGAGGAAGATGTGTTGGATATGTTCGCTACCTTGAATTATTTACAAAAATAATAAAGGTGGGATATAAATAAATAAATACAGGTAGTCCTCGAGTTACAACAGTTTCAAAGTTATGACCCCCCCAAGTAATTATGCCCTGGTCCCAAAATTATGTATGTAGGAGTACCACTCTGGTCATTCGCCCATACAACTGACCGCAGAGATGCTTCAACATGCCCTCTGCATATTTCCTCTCCCATCCTACCCCCTGGATTCCCACAGGCACTGGGCCTGCTTTGCTAGCCCACCTGCTTTGCTAGCCCAAAGCACTGGGCCTGCTTTGCTAGCCTACCACGTGCTTCTCCACACCCTGCCACTAACCACTCGTTTACCTTTTGAAGATCTCGAGAGCTCAAGATTGGAGGGTAGGAAAGGAAAATAGGCTGGGCCACATGGCAGAAAAGCAGCTGTCTTTTGCTCAGACACTGATGAAGCTATTTTCTTTTTGTCGCTAGATGCTACCCTTCCTTCCCCACCAACATTAGCCCTGCTAATCTTACACTAATGATGGGAGAGGGAATGCATACAGCCAATGGCAAACCTCTTTCCTATAGATTTCTGTCCTCTTCGCAAAAGCTCTTCACAAAATGTTGACATTCGGGGAGCTAGGAATTGCAACAGATCAAAAGCCCTGTTGAATTACGCTGGTGTTCAGAGAGCTAAGGAATGCAAAGGACCAAAATCAACATGATTTCCTCTTAATTACCCAAACACCAGCCATCCTAATCCTGCTGGATTTGCTTCCCTTGCAATCCTTTCCTCCCAATGCCAGTCATGCTAGCGTACAAGTAGCGTAAAGGATTGCAAGGGAAGCAAAACTAGCAGGATTTCTTCTAAATTGTGCCATGTGGCCCAGTAATGCCCAAGAGAGTGGCATTCTCTACTCCAGCTTCCTGAGTTCTGCATATTTTCAAAACTAAGTGTGCAATTGTGACGGGGTGGGCTATGGAGAAAGCCCATAGGTATTTGGGGAGCCCATGTGGCAGGAGGTAGAGCATGGGATAAGGATGAGGGAGGCTTTCCAGGGGCGCCTGTGCCTGCACTAGACCTCCCACGATTTCTTCCATCCCCGAGTCACCCCATGCTATATCTAATGACCCATGCATTCATTTAATAAACACATTGGTGAAAGCAGGGATGGGGAGGTCATTAATTATGTACTTCATTTAACGTAATTGTCAACTTCTGACACGGATGGGCAGTCTCCATTACTGTCGTAAGTCAAGGACTACCTGTAAATCCATCATTAGTAAATTTAGGGGCCACCCATCCCATATACATGCCTCGGGCTCACAATTAAAACAGTGTAACAAACAATTAAAACACTCAGCGTTAAAAACATAAAAAATAACATAAAAATAGCATATAACGTATTATAGTATTTATATGCAAAGTGCTATAAAGATTGAAAATTCATAAGTAAAAACTTATGAAGAAGGGATTTGGAAAATCTAAAACATTACTTGCTATTGTATGTAAAATTATATATCAGATTATAATCCGATTTTCTAGTTTCGAAAATCTCATATATACAAAAGGATGCAATTTACTTTAAAATACATGAATTCTAAAACAAAAGTCATTAGATTTTTCAATGCTTGTCTGGAATTCATATAATTACACACCTTTTCACCAGCAACAACACAAAGAGATTCAGTATCTACACACTTGGAATTCCTTAGGCATCTTTCTAACAGCCGATTCAGTTTTACAAGCAATTCAGATTGCCTAAAGTAAAAAAAAAATCATACAATTTATATGTCCAGAAAATATTTTCAAAATATTTTTCAGTACATTTTTTTCTAAATTTCTAGAAATTTATTGAGTTCCAAAGATATCTTTGAAAAGGGATCCACTGTCAGATAAAGATGGGAAATCAAGTTTTCCAAATCTTGATTTTGCATCTTGCATACTTTTTCACTAGTATCAAATTCAGACATTTTAGTGTAAATTTCCCTTCCTGGACTCTTTTGAGATATTTATAATGAAAATCTTCAGTTAATTGATTGTTTTGGGTTCAAAACATAATACATTTGCTATGATTAATATTATATAAATTCAAAAACTGGAATATTATTTTCAGAAAAACATGTATTGTTACTCTTTTTTGAAACTAAATTGACACTATGAAGTAAACCAGCTCTCAAAATTGGTTTAAAATGGTTTTGGGGAAGGTCTGAAGGGACACTGGGATCTTTACATTATATCAACTAGTAGATTATAACAATGAGGTTTTTTTTTCATTTTCTACGGTATGTTAAAAAATAAAAACCGTTTATAAGTTACTACTGGCAATATTTACAATTTCAACATTTATTGATATATCATTTTGGATCAGCTGCATTTTCAGTCTCAAAAACATTTAGGTTATTAGAAAGGAGTATTTCATTTTATAAAACAAAAATCTCAGTGAACCTTTAATATTTGTTGTTAATAAATCAATTTAATATGCAAATGTTAAAGATGACTAAATAGAGAAAGGAACTAAGGAGACTCATTTTATTGAAACAATGAGAAAATATTTTGACCTCAATACCAAAAACCTTACTAGATCTCAAATTACAGTAATAATTCAACCTTCTTAGATGTCTACGTTTGTGTTTATACAGAAAAGAAATACTACTGGAAATGTGACCAGAATAACACTTCATTAAAAAGCATGTTTTGCATATTCCTAGTGTACTATGTTCTGGGAAGAAATAGTTCCATACATTAATTTGGGACATAAACTTTGGAGTGAAGTTTAATATTTTCAGATACATACATTCTTTTGAACTACATACACATTGCATGGAAATTGACAGATGGACTAAGGAATGGATTCTCCGTGCCCTGATAACTGCCAAAATATTAACTCTTCAACATTTGAAAGAGAAATTTATGTTATTTATGTCATTTCCAGTTACCCTGTTGAAGACTTAATATTTTGGCAATTATCAGAGCATGGAGAGAAATGTTTTACTTGAATCCTCCTTTGGTTACTGCAGGTGAGGGGGGGAAAACACATACCTTCCAGGTTCAAAAGCTGGCGATGCCATAGGTGACAGTTCTAGATTAAAGAAAAGTATGCCTTCTGTTGCACGATTTGGCTTTGGGGAGACAAGTTCACATGACACTTGCCCAAGAACTCTGCAAAAAGAAGACAGTCTTTAGAATCAAACCTTAGTCACTTATTAGTTAATAGAAAAAATGGCAAGGAGATACTTTAAAATTCTACACTAACATAGAAGTGAAATATATCTCAAATTTATTCATTGGATACTTAGCTGAAAGTAATAAATGGCATAATGCCTTTATAAGTTCTATCAAGTAGAAGCTAAGGTAGGTGTGGAATAGCTGTTTGATACAAATCAAAGCAAAAGCTTCTTTTCTTCATTTATGTTGCTTCATAAGCAATATTTATGTTGCTTCCAAACTTTCAGGGGACTCTTTCCAGCCCTCACCAGAGATATTAAGAGAGTTAGATTTTTGTTACATACCCAAGTTCTGCATGAACCTGATTTGAGTGTTAGTATGAATAATATTGATATCTGTTGCATCACTGAGAACTATGGGAACAATATGTATGCAGGATAAGCTTTTTCTTTAATTATCTAGTGTGGAATTTCATCTCCTGGGAAGGAAATATGGCAGAACCAGATCTTTATCAGACCTTTCTGATAATCATTGTAAGAGGTTTAAAAATAATTTCATTTAAGTCAACATTGTGTTTATTTTAAAAAATATGCTTTTAACTAAGATACCATTTAATATTGCTATTTTATTGTATCTTTTTGTTATTTTGCCAAGTAATGTACTGAATAACCTGCATGGTTTCATTATCTCTTGTAATTTATATTACATTAAAATTTGCTTTGTAAAGATTTCCCCCCCCCGAAAACCAGACTGCAAGTTTATTAAATACAATACACAGAATTATAAAACACTGGATACCTTGTTTTTCCGAGCTCCACAATACAGCAGCCATAGTCAACACCAAAAGAAATGCGGAGGTTTCTGTAATCGTAGCACTGTCGCCCATCCAGACGCTATAAACATCAAACAAGAGTCATTTAACAGCGAGAACGAAAAATAGAGAAAAGACTGCCCAAATTTGAGGGAGCAGAGTCAAAACTTTGTGCAGGGATCTTGCATACTTCAACTCTAACTCTATAGTGCTACCTTTTAAAGAGTTTTAAACTTCAGAGAAAAGGGCAAGCAGAAATCAAAAGGACATCTTTGTATCTCAAAGATTTTAAAAAATGTTTCGTATGTTGATGCTCATTTTGGGCATTTCTAATTTAGGACTGCAATTTAAGAACATATAAATGCTACCTATTAGAGTTAAAACAATCAGGTTACACTGTGATGAGTCCAGAGTACAGGTAGTCCTCAACTTACGACCATAATTGAGCCCAAAATTTCTGTGGTTAAGTGAGACATTTGTTAAGTAAGTTTTGCCCCATTTTACGACTTTTCTTGCCTTGGTGGTTAAGTGAATCGCTGCAGTTGATAAATTAGTAACCCAGTTGTTGAGTGAATGTGGCTTCCCCATTGCCTTTGCTTGTCAAAAGGTTACCAAAAGTTGATCACATGACCTTGGGACACAGCAATGGTCACAAGTATGAACCAGTTGCCAAGCATCTGAATTTTGATCACGTGATCATGGGGAATGCTACAAAAGGTTGTAACTGTGAAAAATGGTCACAAGTCACTTTTTTCAGTGCCGTTGTAACTTTGAACGGTCACTAAATGAACTGTGGAGTAGTCCTCGACAAGTAGTCGACAAGTAGTCGAGGACTACTTGTATCTAAAGCTAGTCTTCCGGCATGTCTGTCCAAGGAAAGACTCTCCAGGTGACTGAAGAATACCAGGCTCTCTTGTCAGTCCAGCTTGGAAGATTATATGCCTAAAGCCTTCCACAGAAAACGTTTGCAATTTCTAGACATCATTCTCAAGCAAACACCTCAATTAAAAAAAAAAAGTGGCAAAAGGCAGTTGGTCTCATTTTCTAGATGCCGCTCTCACCCCACTACGCACATGCGCAGACCAATACGTCCCTCGGGCGCCTCAACGCACGCGAGTTTGAAGCGCACGTGATATTATCCTCCCCTTACCTTCCTTTCCTCGATAGCCCGGAGCAGGAACCGCTTCTCACAATTAGAGAGTGGCGTTTCCTTCATAGCAGCTATCGATTCGCCCCGTCTTCAAATGGTCGCGTTCTTTCTTTAGCCGTCTGTGTTTTTGCAGACGTCATAAAAGGGCGCCGCTTAGCAAAAGCCCGCAACTTGAAAAGCGTTGCCGAGCCGGCTTTCGATTTCTGCTTGGCAACCAGCCGTAAAATAGAAGGAACGTAACGTAACGTTAAAAAAAAAAAAGTTTATTAGGTGCGCATGCGCGGGATTAAGCGTAACCCGAGTGACTGAATTGAAGCCGTTAGAAGGGCAGGGAAGATGCTTGGGTTTCTGGCGGCATGTGTTTGGAGCAGCGATGGGGACTCCGTAGATTTTTTAGAGGTCGTCGGGCTCTGGCGGTTCGTTAGCTGCGGCTGACGGAAGTGGAGTATTTGAGTCGAGATTCCCCACTATAGAGCCAGTGCATAATAAAACCACTTTTTTTTTTACCATGCCTGTGCATCCAAGCGCGAAAGTTTTTGACGACTGTTAAGACGGATATGCAGCCCTGTTGAAACTCATCGACACAGCTGCACCTTTTTACAGTCACTTTCTGCAAGTTCGAAGGGGTTTGGGAAATCTCTGTACAGTTGCATTTTGATCATCTGATCATTATGATGTACTCTAGTATTGCTTTGTTCATGTTAAGAGAAATTAGTTTTTTCAGCCAGTCATTGTCTACAGGTGAAATTTAATGTGCCTAAGAAGCATAGGTGTGGAATGGTCCTGCTGTGAGGTTTCAGGGAAATTGGACTGACAGATGTGGAAGATCTTGGATCCAAGTGCCTCTTCTGCCTAGCTTTGACTTGGATACTTCTAATGAAGACAGCCATTTGTTATAGTGCTATTACTGTTTAGAATTGCTTTTTCTAACATTCCATTGGAATTCTGTAGAGATCCTCAGTCATCCAGGTCATGGTTGACCCAAAAGTGCTTTTTCAGTAGGCAACTGGACTTTGTTTTTTCTTTGAAGAAAAATGAAAAATTCTTCCATTCCCCACTATCATGTCAGAGCTGAAGAAGCTTCTTGGATGAGAAGCGAAACATTTTCAGAGAAAAACAAGTCCAGTTGCCTCCTGAAAAAGCACCTTTGGGAATTCCATTGGAATCTAATTTCAACCGGTCCTTCTGTCTCATGAGAAATAGGTTTTGCTCTTATTTATTAAATTTCTGTGCTGCCCATCTGACTGATACAGTGATCTGGGCGGCTTACAATATTACATTACATTCAGTATTATTATTGATTACACTCAATAACATACTTTTGTGTTATATCCTTTTAGATATTTAAAAAGTGCTTCTGTTGCTCTCAGTTGTATTTCTCTGAAGTGAGCCCCCTCCCCCGAAAATCAAGCAAGAAGGAAAAGCACCCCAAGAAACAGAAAATACTTTCTACAACAAGAAATTCAAACTGCACTCCCTCACTAACTAGGAAAACTGACTAGGAGTGTTTTTTGCAACAAGTATTTTGTATCTTATTCACAAAAGCGGAGCGCTTATTGGATACCAAGCGTATGGAACAGCTCCATTCAGAGGGAGAAAGTGCTGCAGACTATAGCCTATTCACAAACAAGAATTGCCAGCTGCAAATTTTGCAAGAAGCCAAAGGCTAAAGGGATTAAAACAAAGAATAACAATCTACATTCCCCCACTTGACCTAGAGGGCAAGATGTGACCCCTCAATCTCAAAAGGAACTAGCCCACAACAATTAAAATATTAAAAAGCACACATACAAGACCATTTCACAACAAATCTAACTATTTCATTTGCAAAGCCCAGGAACCATATAAAAATCCGTCTACTCACCAGACCTGGTTGTCAGCTGTCCCAGAACCGATGCTGAATCACTTCGCTTCTGAATAAACTACCTTCTTTCTAGCAGCTGGCTTCGATCTTTATTTCTGCTAAGGCGACATTTCTGCCGCTCGTTTCCCCAGCTGGAAGAACGAGCCTGGAATTCAACTTCCAACATCTCAAAACAGCATGCTCAGCTACTTCAGATGCTTTTCCTAGTTCTCTGATGATCTTCTGTGCCAGCCTCTGAACCTGTTCCACTTTAAATCCTAAAAGTGCAGTGCCCACAAGTAGTATGGCCTAATTAAAGCAGAATAGAATAATTTGCTATGATTTCAAACTTAGGTTTATGTTCATGCAGCCTTACCACTACTTATATTCAATTTGCAACTACTCTTCCAAAATACTTTTCCTATTACAAATCCTATTACCAGACTAGGTATCCATCCTGCATCTAATTTTTTATGAAGTTGGATCTTGTTTAAGTTATGTTTGTCACACATCTTCAACCTTTCAATATTATTTCAAATTTTCTGTTTCTAAGTTATTAGCTGTCCCAACCAATTTTATATCTGTAAAATTGATAAGCTTATCAATTGTACAGTTATAAAATTGGGTGGGACAGCTAATAACTTAGAAACAGAAAATTTCATATTATCCAATTAATGAAAATATTAAGTACGGATTCAAGATTTATTCTTGAGATATCTTTGTACCTTTTTCTAATTTGATGAGTTATTGGTAAGCACTCTTTTAAGTATAATTTTTTGAGTCACTATTTATTTTATAAAAAATTTATTTTATAAAATTTATATGCCGCCCAACTCCCGAAGGACTCTGTGTCACTATGTCATCCAAACCATGCTTTAATTAGTTTGCTGATCTGCATGTTGTGGGATAATGTGTAAAATAATTTGCTGAAGTTAAAAGTATATTTACAGCATTCCCACAATTTAGTAAGACATTTGCCTAGTTTAAAAAAAAATGGGTAAGATTAGTCTGGCACGTTCATGCTGGCTTTGGAAATAGTTGCGTTATTTTTAAGGAACTTATACATTTATCTCTTTATGGTCTGTTTTAAGAGCTTCCCAAGTACTGATGTCACACTTCATGAGATATAGTTTGCTTGATTCTAGAAGACCTCCAAAGTCCAGTCATATGAGTCTGTGATTTCCCTTTTAAACAACTTATAGTCATTCAATACTTCATCTGTTATCCAGGATGCACAGATAATGGAGGTAGCCAGATTATCATATAGTTTCTTTGACACCCAAGGAAGCAATTTATCTAGTCTGAGGATGCAAACTCTTTCAAAGCAAAGAGATGTTCTTTGACAATGCTTCAGTCAATCTCGGGTTTCAATCGTTAAATTCCTGGTAGAACACAATCTTTTTGATGGAGAAGACTGACCCAAAATAGAAGTTTAATAGCTCTGCTTTGTTTTGTTAATTGACTTAATTTGGGAAATTGTTATACATATTATTTTCTTTCCCCTTTATTTTGAACATATCTTAAAAAATCCTTTATAGTATTTTTAATGTCTTTTGGTAACCTTTGCTAATGTTGAGCCTTTGCTTTACTGACATCACCTCTACAAGTCTCAACTATCTAACTGTACTCTTGGTGATCTTGTCTATTTTCTATATCTGATTTTTCTTTTGTTACATTTTCAAATAATTCATTTTTCATGTTCCCACATTGGCGTCTTTTCCTGTCCTTCAATTTTTCAACTCATTTTTGGAATTACAGTATTTACAATACTGTAATTTTGTTCTATCTTCCAGAAACTATCTTGATATCCTTTTTCTATTAGTTTCTCTTGGCATGGAATTTTGCTTATCAAAAATTGGTAAGGCAGTAGGATTTCACTGTCGTGGCCCTGATACTATGGAATAAGCTTTTCTCAGAGATTAAAACAGCCCCCACTTCCCTAAAACCTTCCTATCAGCTCAGTTTCATTGGTAGTAAATATTTTCATTTATTTGCATATTTTGTGTTACGTTGTATAGGGACTTAATATTTTCACATTGTCCTTTAATTTGTTGTACATTGCTCAAAGTCATAAAATTGAGGGACTTAATAAATATAGCAAATGTTAGGACTCGGTCCAAACGGTTGGGTTGGTTAATATAAACAAGCCATACATCACTGTTTAATGTAATATATGTAATATGGCTTTAAATGCATTGGTGCATTCTGACTGGCAGTAACGGCCATAAGAGGGAGCTAGAGAACATGGTTAGTTCTCTCTCTTTTGCTGATTCATTGCTGAGTGACTTCGTGTCAGTAAGCTCTGTGTGTAGCTAGCTATCTGTGATAGTAGAGAATCTTTGTTTGATGATTAAGACAAAGAAAGACTGGTAAGAAGACTACTGTACTTCTGAATACTGACTGATAGAACGTGTATGATTCGGACTGTTATTTGGACTGTGCTATTTCTTTAAGTAAACTACTTTTATACACTTTAACGTATCTGTGTATTGACTGAATCATTACTCATATCTACTGCAACATTACGGTTCACTGTGCAAGCGTTCAGAAGCAGAGGTTACTCTGCACAATTGCTGAACAAAA
>QLTV01002844.1:148205-185861 GCA_003457575.1 Thermophis baileyi | reverse complement strand
CCACACATCACTGTTTAATGTAATATATGTAATATGGCTTTAAATGCATTGGTGCATTCTGACTGGCAGTAACGGCCATAAGAGGGAGCTAGAGAACATGGTTAGCTCTCTCTCTTTTGCTGATTCATTGCTGAGTGACTTCGTGTCAGTAAGCTCTGTGTGTAGCTAGCTATCTGTGATAGTAGAGAATCTTTGTTTGATGATTAAGACAAAGAAATCAAAAGAATATGGCTTTATGGCTTTAAATGCATTGGTGCATTCTGACTGGCAGTAACGGCCATAAGAGGGAGCTAGAGAACATGGTTAGCTCTCTCTCTTTTGCTGATTCATTGCTGAGTGACTTCGTGTCAGTAAGCTAGCTAGCTAGTGTGTAGCTAGCTATCTGTGATAGTAGAGAATCTTTGTTTGATGATTAAGACAAAGAAATCAAAAGAAATCAAAGAAATTAAGACTGGTAAGAAGACTACTGTACTTCTGAATACTGACTGATAGAACATGTATGATTTGGACTGTTATTTGGACTGTGCTATTTCTTTAAGTAAACTACTTTTATACACTTTAACGTATCTGTGTATTGACTGAATCATTACTCATATCTACTGCAACATTACGGTTCACTGTGCAAGCCTTCAGAAGCAGAGGTTACTCTGCACAATTCCTTAACAGCAAATAAATATAGTCTTACTTTACTTTAATGGTTTACTTTAAAATTAACCATTCTGACATACGGTAATTCATTTTCTCTCCATTTTCTTGCTATTGCATTTCTTCAACTATGTTTTCCCTTAATCAAGTCACAGATAAGTAATCTTATCCGCCTCTGAAGGATAAAGTTGAAAACTAAGCATAGAATTTCTTGAAAATGCTTGACAGACTATAGAATAGATATTCTATAGATGGCCGCATGCCTATTACTAAGTCTGGACCTTTTAAACCATAATTGCTTGTTTCTCATAGAATCTCCAGGTGCAGTGAGTTACGGTAGCTCACATGTCATATATGCACTTAGCCTATTGTGTTAGAAACCAGTTTCTTTAAAAAAAAAAAATTGAATCCAAAATCCCTAAAAACAGAAAAGAGTCTTGCCTCAAGTTTACAATTTTTAAATATAAAATACAATTTTTAAAATAAAACTAAACAGTTTCATAAATAGAGGGAAGTAAAAAGTGGAGAACCAAAAGGGTTAGGGAAAAAAGCAATGGGATGGAGACTTGATTGAGGTATATGAAATTATGCATGGTATGGAGAAAGTAGAGAGGTTATTCTACCTTTCTCAAAATGACCAGTGAAGGAATCCATCCAGTGAAGTTGATAAGAAAGAAATTTAGAAACTAGATTAAAAGGTACCTTGTTATGGAATTCCCTTATAGAACATGTGGTGATGAATGACTTTAATGCCAGGGAGCATGGGAGGTGGAACTGAAGAATAAATTAAGGAAGATCACATCTACCCGGTGCCGGTCACATCTATCAACCCATCAGAGCGGGGAGGCAGGGAATGTTGCGGGTCCCATTCCCAAGGGAGATATAACTGGTGGGACCCAGAAGAAGGGCCTTCTCCGTGGTGGCTCCCTCTCTCTGGAACATCATTCCCCCAGAGATTAGAATGGCCCCCACTCTAATACTCTTCCGGAAGGCGCTAAAGACCTGGATCTGCCAGCGGGCCTGGGGAACCCAGAGGGGGATAGAGCCCATTAAATGGCTCGTGTGATCTGCTGTCGCGGGGGCGGGGGTGGGAGGTGATTTTGTTATATTGTACTATATTAATTTATTTGATTCTTTTTGTTAGTTTTTATTGTTTTAAATGTGGTCTTTTATTCTGTAAGCTGCTTTGAGTCGCCATGGGCGAATAGGCGGCAATATAAATTCAATAAATAAATAAATAAATAAATAAATAAATAAATAAAAATAAGATAGGGTGAATGCTATGGAAAACAAAATGCAGGACTGAAAATTGTATTTATTCTTATCTTTTTAATTTAATTTACACCCTGGCTTTTCAGGGCAATATGAGGAATAATAACTTGTTGACTTAGCAACAGACAAATATTTTGCTGCCTTCTGCAGAAGATGAAGCGGTGTACCTGTCACTTTCAAAACAACAATCTGGACTGACAATTGAATCTGCTATGTCTTCTAGAGACTTGGTAAACTAGTTAGTTAGTTTAGGAGGTTCAGGACTGAGGGAGATGTACAATTTTGTCATCCAATCCAGAAGATGTGACCACCTGGGCTCAAGGCCACAGATGTGGACTGCTATGGTATTTGCTTCCTGAGGCACTTGCCTTGCTCTCCAATAACAAGCCTGGCTCTGCTGAAAGCCTGGGACTAATTTAGTTCTCATTTATCTAAATAGTTGGCTTCTGTTCCATCAGAAACAAGACGAGAAATGTCTCCACAATAAATGGTTTTAGCATCAGCAAGCACTTTTGCTTGATTGCCTAGAAAAAATAGCCTGCAAAACGTAATTTTTTTTTCAAGTTAACATAAAAGAATTTCATTTTGGTTTTGGTGTAATCAAGATGCCACACTTCATGCTGTTGAAAGAGAAACAGTTTTTAGCAAACAAAGTAAATTTCCTTGGGTTGTCTCAAGATTGAGAGCGACACATAACATTCTAAATAACAGGCTCCGCAATCAAATGGAATGACAACATTCAACTGAAAAAACATGCAGTGATTATTAAATTTTAACACTATTGTAAGAATACAGTTGACAGTGCAATCTTAGAAATAAACTGTTTAGATTTACTCCTGTGCCAGTATGACTGAAAATAGCCTGAGGCAAAAGGACATCTTTTCCCACTCTTATCCCATAAACAGAAGCAAACATTGGCAAATTCTTGGCCTTCCACATAGGCATGAAGATGCAAATCAGTGCAATGAGTAAAGAATCATAAATTATTTAACAAAATATGAACTTTGTTAAGATGATAACAGAATTAAACTTATTCTGTTCAGTACCTACCTTTTTTTTTTTTTTTAATAAAGAGAGACTTTCATCTGCTTTTGTTAGGGCAGGTTTTATGTGCAAGTCCCATGCAAACAAATTAGATTGTCATTACCTGATACCAAAATTCCAGCCAGACGGGGCATCTGTCCAATCTAGCAATCAATCCCTTGATGATCATATTTCCATAATCTAATGGACAACTGAACTCAAAAGACAGGCAGCTTGTGAGCTAGATATGAAGTTTGATAGTCTCACCTTTGAGTGCCTCAAGGTAGCCCACACACTGCTCCCATGAGGTACACACTACAATCTAAGTTGTGGTAATGTAGCAGACAACAAATATAATGTTGTAATATTCTTAACATTTGAAATTCATATATTTTTCCTAGCAAAGGAAAAGAACACAGCAAAAGAAACTACTGTGACCATTATGACTTTAGCAATGGGAAAATGGGTGAATCCCTGAACCCAGAGGAGAGATTGATAGCAGCTTTACAAAGGCTCAGTTGCTTGCAAACCATCTCATATCAGGGCAAAGGTTGCAGTTCTACTCTTGGAAAGAACTTTATTCCTACAGAAGGAATGGCTTTCTTTATCTGTTTTGTCACTGGAAAACTGGAGTTTCTGAATGATTTCTTGTGCAAAATAAGATAGTTTGTAGGATTACTAAATAAAATCCATAGGACTGTTTGTTATCGGTGGCAATCTGCAAGATTTCACTGTTTAAATGTGAATGCAATCTCATAACTTTTGTACGAATTGATTAAAAATTGGAATGCAGTCACTTTTTCATTTACATTTCATAAAATGTAAATAGGCAGATGCTTTCATTTATGCAGTATGCTGAATTGTGTTTAGATAGAACAAGGATAATATCTGCTTATGAAAGAGTCACTGACTTGCAATGAGAACTGCACAATTGATAGCAGGATCAATGTAAAATAAGTGAGATCAGGATTAAGATACTATTTCCAATTTACTGACATACTGTATGTTATCAAAACATCTCATTAAGAGGTTATAAGCATCAAGTTATTCCATCTGAATATGGGAATTTTGAACACAAATACAACATAGCCAGACTCAAAAATCTGGCTATGGTGTTCCATCTTTCTATAATTATAATCAGTTTCCTAGTCTTCTAATGAAGCCATTCTAGTATCTTAAAGACAAATACATTTATTATGGCTCCAGATTTTGTCCAACACCTGAAAGAAAAGAATAGAATGGAATGGAATGGAATGGAATGGAATGGAATGGAATGGAATGGAATAGAATAGAATAGAATAGAATAGAATAGAATAGAATAGAATAGAATTCTTTACTGGCCAAGTGTGATTAGACACACAAGGAATTTGTCTTGGTGCATATGCTCTCAGTGTACATAAAAGAAAAGATACGTTCGTCAAGAATCATAAGGTACAACACTTAATGATAGTCAGGGTACAAATAAGCAATCAAATCATATTAGGAAACAGTCAATATAAATCGTAAGGATACAAGCAACAAAGTTACAATCATACAGTCATAAGTGGGAGGAGATGGGTGATAGGAACGATGAGAAGATTAATAGTAGGGCAGACTTAGTAAGTAGTTTGACAGTGTTGAGGGAATTATTTGTTTAGCAGAGTGATGGCGTTCGGAAAAAAAGCTGTGTCATAACAAATGCTATTGTCTTTACATTGCCCCCCCAAAAATGCCTTTTATGTTTTTCCTAGTAGTGGTGGTGGTGATTATATTTTCTTGACCAGTCAATTAAAAGCTTGGATTATCCTGGAGGCTTAGGAAAAAGTGAAACTGAAAAGCATAAACATTACTATTCCTGTATCGTGGTTTTCTAATTTCTTTCCTAATCTACCTCCATAACTAAATAAACATTGTGGAAAGATTTAAGGATTAAAATTTCCCATAAGCAGTTTTCCATGAATCTTTCAACTAAGTCTTGTACAAAAATGGCAGTTTAAAGCATCATGGATTAATCTCTAGATTGAATAATCTGCTGTAACCATGATGGAACCTATTGTTTAACTGAAATGTTGCATTATGTTTTCCTCATTTCCTTTGCTTATCTTCCTATTGACAATCTTTAGTTTGCAAGCTCTTTGAATTAACACCTGTACTCTATAATTCTCGGAAAAAGTGCTATGTAAACAGACACCATTATATTCATAATTCCACAAACTCCTGCCAGGTGGCCTCATTGCCCATGCACTATATGATTGGGATGATCTTGCTATTACATAATGGCAGCACCTTGTGGAATAGTAGTAGGTAGTTGTTTTGACTTTCTTCAATCTCTGAAAGATAATTTATATGCAGAAAGGGTGAACTAGAAGTTAACAGAAGTCTGAACTGGAAGAAATGGGTCTTTTAAAATCTGTCCAGATGGTTTTTCCAGTAGTATCAAAGAACCTCAGATCTTGGAAACCAAGTGATAGTCAAAAGTGCAGCAAATGATAAAGGATGAAACTCTAAATATGCCTGGATTGTTGTTATTTTTCACAGCATATTACTTTATTTTTTACTTTTATAAAGATGGCATAATCAGGTACAGTTGATATGTACCCAAATATAAACACCCATTTTATTATTGGCACTGTATCTTGTATCTTTTCCTATGACAAAATAGTGCTTATAATTAAGCAAATGGGTTTAGATCCAGGGGAGCAGAATCAATTCAATGAAAGCAATACATAGAATTTAATCTTTAGTATTACTGTAAGATAAATGAATCACAAACTCTGAATCTCATAATGTGGTTAAGGTGATGGACAAGAAAACAGGAAAGGGACTACTAGTCCTTTCTCATCATGAACACCAGCTGAGAAACTTTTGGTTGCTCACTGTCCTTCAGCCAAATCCACCTTACAGGGTTGTTGTTGGGGAAAAATAGGAGATGGAGCACTGGAAGGCTACCTTGAGTTGTGCAAAGGAAGACAGGATATAAATCTAATAATAAATAATGGATAAATATCTACCTTTTCAGAGACATTATCTTCTATCCTTCATAGCATGTGGGATGGATAGGAAAATCTAAAGACTTCCTCTTTGTTGCTTTGCTCATCTATGGCTGTGCAGTACACATATACCATTCAATGGATTTCTCTATTAGTGGGCACAAGCCAAAAAAAATAAAGGCAGCTGGAACAAGAAGCTTATAGTGGATTTTATTACATTTTTATTCCATCTTTATTACTTTGTAGATAACTCAAGGCGAACATACATAATACTACAGGTAGTCCTCAACTTACCACAGTTCATTTAGTGACCGTTCAATGTTACAATGGCACTGGAAACTTATAACTGTTTTTCAGTTACAACCTTTCCAGCATCCCCATGATCATGTGATCAAAATTCAGATGCTTGGCAACTGGTTCAAAGTTATGACCGTTGCTGTGTTCCAAGGTCATGTGATCCCCTTTTGCAACCTTCTGACAAGCAAAGTCAACGGGAAAGCCAGATTCACTTAACGAACGGGTTACTAACTTATCAACTGCAGTGATTCACTTAACAACTGTGGCAAGCAAGGTCGTAAAATGGGGCAAAACTCACTTAGCTAATGTCTCATTTAACAACAGAAATTTTGGGCTCAATTGTGGTCGTAAGTCAAGAGCTACCTGTACTACAAAACAGTGCAACAGGTGATGGGCTGCTGGAATCTGCTAGAAATGTAATTTCTTTCTAGGGCAAACAGCAAAAAACTTTACCGCTTTCTGAAAGGACAGCAATTGACTGTTGATCAGAGGTCTTCAAACTTGGCAACTTTAAGACTTGTGGACTTCAACTCCCAGAATTCTCCAGCCAGCTGGCTGGAGAATTCTGGGAGTTGAAGTCCACAAGTCTTAAAGTTGCCAAGTTTGAAGACCTCTGATCTAGGCAGCCTCTTCTTATGTCAGAAAAGCCCTCTCTCCCTCTGCGGCTCGCTTAGCAGAGCTCCCGATTTGATGCCCTACAGATGTCTCGAGCGCCCACTGGGACGGGGCTGACGGGAGCTGGGGTCCATTACCTCCGCAGAGCGTGGCGGGACTCGGTCCGTTGCCCCTTTAATCCCGCCCTCTTCTTCTCACTTGCTCGCTTCCTCCCCCCCCGGGTAATACCGGTATAGGTTGATCAAAAGCGGCGGCCACGCTCGCTGGACTCTTTTGCCAGGATGCTGCTATTTTAATGTGGATTTTCTGCCTCCCCCGACGATCCCCCCTCCTGACTTTTTTTCAATCAACCTATGGAGAACTGATCTTGAAGACATGGAACATTTATCTGTGCATCCCGACTTTGCTAAGCAAAACCGTTCAAGTGCAGCGTGTGCGTGTGTGTCTCTGCATGTTCCTTTTAGCGGCATCTGAGTGCAAACAGCTCGTACGAGCTTCCAGCCCTTTACGGCGATGAACTGATTTGTTGTTGTTGTTTGTTCCCAACCGGAGTCGGTGAGAACCTTCCCGCGTCTCCTTCATTTGGCTCCCATCCTAGGCGAAAAAAGGGGGGGCAGGGTCCTCGGAGAAGAGATGCCAGGGGCGGCTGAACACCCCGATTTCACCCCCTCCCTGGAACAGGAGGCCTCGCGGGGCACTTCATGAGGGATGGCCTCCGCGGCGCCATGGAGTGGGAATTCAACTTGCTCCTCTACCTCGAGCTTTTCTTCCTTCTGCTCTTCCTGCTTGTCCTGCTCCTCTTCGGGGTCATTAAGCAGCTGAAGAATTCCGTCGCCAGCACCGGCGCCCCCCCAACCTGGGCGCCCCTCTTTGAGAGAGCCCTGGGGCTTCTGCCGCGAGCAAACCTTGTGAGGCGAGGCGCCCCCGCCTGGACTAAAAGACGAAGTACGCTGCGATTTCCAAGGAGCAGCCACAGGTGCGTCTCGGTGGGTTGAAGTTTATCTTGGAGTTGGGATGTGTGTGATCCAGTAGCAACAGAATGGGTCTTTGGGCTGGGAAATAAGTAATTTCAAAGCCAGCTTCAGCTACAACAGCCTCAACCTGCATTCTTCAATTCAGTTGGAGAGATCCTTGCTCAAAGGACCCAGAACGGTCTTCCTAAATCTTCTGGCTTTAACTTCCAGACTTTGTTTTGAGGAAGCTGCCCTAAGTAATCACAAAGTAAGTTCCTCTTTGGTTTAGGTTCCAGTCTGGCAAATGTGATAAGGTTTAGGGTTCCTTAATTATTGGAATTCTTAAATTTGAAAAGGCTTGTTAACTCATAAATAGAAGCAATTCTACTTACAATAAAAAGAAACTTTATATCAACTCCAGAGCCCTTCTTTAATTTCTTCATTTAAGTTGGCTTTGATAACTTTTGGGGGGGGGAGTGGGGTCTTTAAATTCTGTATATATTGCAGAACATGCTTATACTGCAACCTGCCTAACCAGCCCCGATATAAGTGGTATTAAGTGGTTCAAATTTCCTTAGCAAATCTTTGAACTCTCAGGTTTACAGAGATACTGAAGTAAGTAAGAAATACTCCAAACATCTGTTATAGTATTTTTTTTAAAAAATGCCTCAAATAATTTTTGACCTTATTTTTTCTATTTTTGTTTACTAATTTTAAATCATAATGATCCCTCAAGTCCCTTTGGTACTGTTCATATATATCATTTCATTTACTGTGCTCTCAGCTTAAATAGATTAATATCTGGGACTTTCGTCAATATATTGGTTTATAGTTTTGCCTAGCCAGGAATTGTGCACACGTATAGAGACATAAAGATAGGAAGATATTCTTTTGGCTATTGGTAACTCCATTGCACTGCTTTTTCCCATAAGTATTGAAGGGTAAATAACATGGGTTTTGTAATTTGTTAACTAACATGGTTATTTTGTATTTTAATCTGATTTATATGCTTTCTTTTAAAGTGATGTTCAAGATTTATTAGCTTTTAACATTCCTAAACTGATAAACAAGCTGGAGACTAGCTCCTGATAAGAAAAGTTTGTTAGTACAAATTGGGGTCTGGCTTATCTCTTTTGTGAACCCTAAACAACCTTTCTCCTTATAATTTATTCCTCTTCAGACCTCATTTTAATAAACATGTATGCTATTATCCTGTCCAATCAACTTTCCTCTTTCAGATTTCTTTGTTATGTTAACTATAAAAGGGGATGTAAGCTAAAGATCGGGGTTCCCTCTTTGAATGAGGAACTCCTTTTGTCTGAATATTTTATTTATTTTATTTATTTGTTTGTCAAACATGTACAAGATAGCCGGTATAGGTATAAACATAAACATAATCAAAGTGAATACAGATAGATGAGGACAATAGGACAGTAGAACAGGGACGGTAGGCACGCTGGTGCGCTTATTATATTATATTATTATATATATATTCTGATAAATTGTAATAAAATGATCTACCTGTCTCGGTTTGTCTCATTGGAAAATATGCACACCGAGGCACGAGCCTGAAAAAGCCATATTTGGCCTTCAGTATGCAGGAGTCTGCATTCTTATGGGAATGGCTGGGGAATTCTGGGAGTTGAAGTCCTCAAGTCTTAAAGTTGCTAAGGACAGGGGTGAAATTCAGCAGGTTGCTAAGGACAGGGGTGAAATTCAGCAGGTTCTGACAGGTTCTGGAGAACCGGTAGCGGAAATTTTCAGTAGTTCGGAGAACCGGCAAATACCACCTCTGGCTGGCCCCTGAGTGGGGTGAGATTTTGCAATATCCTTCTCCCAGGAGTGGGGTGGGAATGGGGATTTTGCAGTATCCTTCCCCTGCCACGCCCACCAAGCCACGCCCACAGAACCGGTAGGGAAAATTTTTGAATTTCACCCCTGCTAAGGACCCCTGTAATACTGTAAAAAGAACAATTTCAGCGGACACTATAATGATTCCATTGAACCAAGATGTGACTTCAGAGCTTTAAAACTTGCAGTGGTGGCTTATACAACAAAATGTGAAAGGAACAATTAAAATGCTTTTGAGTAAATACAAACTGCTACCGGTAGTCACATTAGGTAATTACACAATACTGTCAGTTTAGTTTTGCCTTAGATCTATGTATAAGCAAGGTGTGAATCCGATCATGACATGAACTTTCTTAGCACTGAATAATAAAACCGCCTTTCCTCAAACTTCTAAGATTGGAGATCATATTAACTATCCAGTTCAAGCAATGGTCTTGTTTGTTCTTAATTACTCCCATAGTTATAAAATATGCTGCATGAATCCAAAGCATTGTATCCCATGGAAGTGAATGAGAAACTTTAATCCTGACTAAGCCCCAAAGATTTCAGTGGGACTACCAGTATGAATGCCTTGTTCTAATTCTCATCCAATATCTTACTCCAGTCTGATGGACTCTTAGCATTCCACCCAGTTGTCAGTAGATCTCTTTATTCAAATTAAATTTATGAAATAGACCCAAAAGAGACGCTTTATAAATGTTGTTGGACAATTTGGGGTCCAAATGATTTCACATAACCTGTAAGGTTTATGCTCTATCAAGTTTCATGGTAAAGGGAAGAAATCTGTTCATGTCTACAGGCTTTCTTTTCATTGGCTTTGGCACTGATGTTTTAATGATACCTGGCTTTGCCTTTAGAATATTAAAACTTTTGGCTTTAATTAACCTTTTTGATCTCTTGGGTAGAATAGCATTGTTGTTCCTTTGTACTTATTGTTATTTTAAATATATATATATGTGTCTTTATTTATTGTCTACTAGCAGGATCATCACCATTCCAAAGGGAATACCTGTGACAATGAGCCATTTGGAATAATTGGAGGTTAACTGGCGGAGGTTCTGGCATTTGATAGAGAAATTATCCACATGGTTAAATAGTTTCATTTGTATACTGTAAACAGCTCCTGATATTTTTAATACGGAAGTTAATGATTAGATTATTTGTATGTGTGTGATGGGGTGTATGTGTAGGGAGGCTTCTTGTCAGGTCCTGGCAATAATTGCAGTAGCTGTGTTCTGACAGTTGCAATTTTCAGACAGGGCGACACATCAGAGAAGCAACAGGTTTCCTAGGAAGGAAGGTTAATTCATGTCTTTCATAAGGCTCAGTGCAGGCTATAAGATGCTCAAATAGCCACCTAATTTTTGGGGGGTGAATGGAAAATGTCTTCAGGTTAGTTTTTGATTCCTAGCTGTTGTCTGGACTAGTTTTCTTGACAAAGTTTGTGGAAGTGGTTTGGCCTTGACTGCTTCCTAGAGCTGAGAGAGAGTGACTGGCCCAAGGTCACCCAGCTGGCTTTGTACCTACGGTGAAAGTAAAACCTAGAGTCTCCTGGTTTCTAGCCTGGTGCCTCAATACACAAATCTGTCTCTCCTTCACCTAAATTTCTCAGATGCAAATGTGATCCAGTTAGTTTAATGAGAAGTGTCCTATGTGACTACATTGCATCATCCCTCTTATTGTGAGAATCTCACTTAATTGTAGATGTATATGATGGTACAATGCTACCAAAAGTAAAAACAACCTTATCTCTACATGTAGTAGACTTGGTTTTAATGGTTGGCTTGAATAAGTGTTACATTTATCAATGAATTCTAGAGCCGAGGTGGCGCAGTGGTTAGAGTGCAGCACTGCAAGCTACTTCAGCTGACTGCTAGCTGCAGTTCGGCGGTTCAAATCTCACCGGCTCAAGGTTGACTCAGCCTTCCATCCTTCCGAGGTGGGTAAAATGAGGACCCAGATTGTTGGGGGCAATATGCTGACTCTGTGAACCGCTTAGAGAGGGCTGTAAAGCACTGTAAAGCGGTATATAAGTCTAAGTGCTATTGCTATTTATCTCATCTCAAAGACATAAAGTTTTTGCACAGCCCAGCAATTCCTACTCTGTATCATCCATAAGTGCCTTTTTTTGCATGTTATCTCAGGCCTTCTAATCTATTTCTTCCTAGTCTATAGAATGTAAGGAAGATAGCTGGCTGGGAAATTCTGGGATTTCGAGTTCACATCTCTGGAAGCTGCCAAGATTGAGAAACGTCAGACTGTTTAGCATGTACCAAATGTGGGATTCTTCTTTATTGAAATGCACTTATCAAGGATTAGCATGTCAGGGCCAACTAAGCTATAACCTCTTTTGACTTTATCATTCCTTGTCACTTTTTATCAATTTTTGCCATTTTACCATCTCTTCCTTATGCCAACCTACACTGTTGTGAACTGAGTCAATTTGCCTTTCTGTTACTGTATACCATGAATCAAGCTCATTGTACGTGCTATAAAGCAATAAAAGATATAATGGACATTAAGAAAATCTTAGAATTATATGAGTTTAATGCTACCTGACTAAGGTAATTCCAAATCCCTATTCTCATGAGATCCAAATATTCACAAGTCTTGGAGTATATTTTGGATCTTATTCAGTAGGGATACCGTATTATGATCTCTCATTTCAGGATTGTACAGTAACAAAGCCGGACTTGGAAGGTATTAAAAACACTAGTTTGGAACTGATTTATGATTTATTTGAACAATCCCAGGTTCAAAAGTTACATTCACCTGGTACTCACCACTTGCTTGGACTGCAGATTCCATACAACTTATTAAGCATACATGCCGGGTTTAAAACATTAGACACTATTGTCCTATCTCTATCCTTTCCCTATCTAATTTGTTTAGACATCTGTGAAGCAGGAGTAAAAAGCTGTTTGCACATCACTTATTCATAATGTGGTTAATATGTTGGGATATCTAACTTACAATAACGTGCAAATATGACTCTCTCCCAGTCTGTAAATTTGTACCATATTTTATTGCTTTTACCAGCAATATAATAATTTATGTAAATGATGTGTTTACTTCTGTGGCCAAATTTATTTGATTATGCACACTAATTAAAAGCAACAGAATTAAAGGATACAATAGAATAGAATTAAAGGAATAAAACAAAAACAGCAATTAATAAATTGTATAGTAATTTAGAACATAGAATAATAGGGCTGAAAGTGGCCTTGGATGTCTTCTAGTCCAAACCCCTGCTCAATCAGGAATCCAGACAAACGGCTGTCCAGTCTCTTCTTCAAAGCCTCCACTGATGGAGCACTGGTAAGCCATTCCACTGCTTCATTGTTCTCATTGTCATGAAAGGTCCCCTTAGTTTGGATCTTTCTTTAATGATGTTCAACCTGTTATTTCTTGTCCTGCCCTAGAAATTATATAATAAACTTCAAAAACTTTGACCTATATTGCTTGAAAGTAATCTAATTTTTCTAATTCAAATGCTGATAAATCTATTGCTGCATACCAAGTGTAAATATCTTGTGTTTTAACTTAAGACAAACCTTATGCATGCAAAATCCACAGTTTCTGATTTCTTGATAAATTGTCAATACTAGGATGTAACCATGAAGATCATGTATATCCTTAACATATGGAGAATGTTCCAGGGATATATTCGCAATCATATTGATGTTGGCCTAATTTGCAAAAATAATAAGACAAGTGCAAACCATAAGGCTTTAACATCTGTAACCACAGGATGATTGTAACCAAGTCTTATTAAACATTTTCTGAGGTATTTGTGGCAACCCAAGAATGTAACCAGTTCAGAACTACAAGGCTATTCACCAAAAATGAAGCCCATGTGAAAATCCAGTGTAAAATTCATGCCGGAATAATATACAGCATATTTGTATACAGAGTTGTGGGATTGAACCAAGGACCTCAATGTTTAGTCTTGTTTTCACAATGACCTAACAATTAATGGATGGGATATGAAAATAAAAGAGAATTGATGATTATCTAGCTATTAATTGTAATTTTTTTTAGGCTAAAGACTCTCAGAAGAACTCTTTAATTAGTATTTTACATCTATGAATTGTAGATCATGTGTATGTTTACATATGTATATCTGTTTGTGTGTGGTTTATATTATGTATTTTAAAGGCAGCAAGTAAGCTAAGGTAAAATTATATACAGTTAGTATAGTAAATTTCCAATAAAATGAGTTAATGTAATAATTTGTATCCATCAATAACAATATAAATCCTTTTAAAAAAAGATTAAAAGAGCAACTGTTGTATAATGCCTACCAGTATGGCAGGTGAAATAACTTCTGATTTGATAAAGGGACCAAAGGAACATCTGATGATTGTTTTGAAAGACTATTCTTTGGGACGATTAGGATGGCAGCTGTTTTGCCTGCTACATGAAATAACAAATATAGTTTTGCAACCACAGACCTTTTTCAAAAAGTGAATGAATGGATCAATAATCTGGAGATGACTAGACAAGCAAACAATGATAACAAAGAATCAATGTTGGTTTATGGTAAATGAGATAATAGGTGCATTTCAGCTCTAAGCAAAAGTTGCCCCCCCAAAAAGTTTCAGTTGGTTGTCTGTTTGGCTCTAATGTCCTCACAGTAAGGGCTGCTACTTATCATTAACAGCAACTAATGACTAGAAAAATATTGACCAAATGCAGGAAAATGATAAAAACAGTACAAATAACAAGGTATAAGAAGTAGAATGATGGCTTGCTTGATTAATTGATAACTAAAGGGAGCTCAAAAAATGATGACTATTTTTTTAAAAAGGAAGAGATTAGTTAATTTTATTTACATCAAGTTAAGATGAAATAGAGTGAATTTAATTAATTATTTAAAACCTGTATCTTGACTTGTACTGCTAACATTATCTTGAAGCTGGCTTACACGATAAAATTGAAATATTAATAATCAAAACAAAAAAGACATCATGAATTCATCCATTAATATTCCCTCAGTATTTTCAAAGTACTATATAGCATGTAATCTTTTATTTATTTGCTTACTTTTTTACTTTGTTACTTACTCGATTAGACTTGTTTGCTTCCCGTCTCACCAAAGGTGATTCTGCATGGCTTACAAGCATTAAAAGCCAATAAAACATTGAAGCAATAAATACTCATAATAATAGTAATAATTTACAATTAAAAAGATGGAGAGGAAGGAGCAGAATACACAGAGTGATAGGTGGGGTCTTGCCTTAATCCATCAGCTGCTTCCAGGGTGATGCACTGATGGACTATTGGGGCTCCAGGCTAACTGGCAAAGCCAGGTCTTCAAGGTCCAAATGGTGGGTGTGGTTCATTGTGGGGCACGATGTTCCAAAGGGCAGCAGCCATGGCAGAAAAGATTCTTCTTCTGGACTCCACTAGCAGAAATTCCTTGACAAATAGGGTCCACAGCAACTAGATATTTTAACTATCTTTCGCCAAGCACCTGATTTTCAGATAGGTTGGACTTCTGCTTCCATAATTCTCCAATATTATAGTGAATGAAGGCAATATAAGTTGAAAGACATTCTGTAACACCTAACCTCCAGAAGACTTCCAAGAGGTTATGATGCCCAAATCATTAGGGAATAAGCAAAATAACTATTTCATTCAAATGTATCAATTCTCATTACATATACTGTAAATGCCAACTAAACTAAATTACATTTAGTTTATATCATGGTTCCAACAATTTTCCCCCCACTTGCAATTTAAAGTGCAGTTCCTGGCATGTTCCCCATACTCAAACGCAAACATGGCTCAAAAATCTTTGTGTATTCCTGCTGTAAACTAGTCTTTGGGAAATATAGTCTTTGGACTCTTGTATAATTAATTGGTAGCATCTTTGCTCTGATGCTTTCAAATACAGGAATGTTGCAAAAGAGGTTTATTCTTTGTTTAAAGATTACTGAGGGAGCCATTGTTTGCAATTAAATATTGAGTTAGCTGCAAGATTGAAATTGAGGTTTCACCCAGGAGTGGGCTTCAAAAATTTTAGCAAGGGGTTGTCTGCCCAGTTGCTGGGTGGGCGTGGCCATGGTGGGTGTGGCCTAGTCGGCCTCCTGCACCATGGCAGGGTGGGCTGTTTTTGTCCTCCCTGGGCTCCGGAGGCTTTCCCTGAGCCTCCGGGAGGGTGAAAACAGCCTCCCCGGGCTCCGGAGGCCCTCTGGAGGCCAGAAACGGGCCTGTTTCTGGCCTTCCCGAACTTCCGGTAGGCCCGTTTTTTGCCCTCCCCGAGCCTCCGCACGTGCCCTGCACTTACCTGCATCCAAAACGGGCCGTGTGGGGATTCCTAGGAGGGGTGGGGTGGGCGGGGCCAGCCAGGAGTGGGATTTGGTGGTTCTCTGAACTGCACAGAATCTTAGCTAGAGGTTCTTCCGAACCCCTGCGAACCCCCAGCAGCCCACCCCTGGTTTCACCCCAGCCTGGCACCAGCTCCTTAGCCTCACAACAGTTTGAAAGAGAGCTGCCTGGACAGCCTCAATAGAGAATTCAGATTTGATGATTTGAGACCTAGACTAAATTTGGGGCTTATCCTCTCTTTATATCTCCCAGATTGGGGGAATGCCTCTACCAATCTTAAAAGGCAAATAGTGGAGTTGGGGTGTGGGGAATAGGGTGGATCCTTCCAAAGGCAACTGTTAATAGCCATTGTCCTCTCTGGGGGACAGAACATTTTGAGTTTAGGTATTCCCAAACTAGCTTGCTATTTCCAAGTAGTGCACTGTAAGATCCAACTACTAATCTGGTTGCCTTTTGTATATGGAATGCAATTTAATCTGGCTTCAGTATAATGTATTATACCAGTCTTCTCCAAACCATCAAATAATTTTCTGAGGACAGAAACACTTGGTTCAACTCTTCTAGCGCCTTCTCTATTAATAGGTTAAGCCAATTCAAGGCTGCCAAATGTTATCAACTCTGCCAGATGTTGTTATCAACTCTGAATACAATTTAGGTATTGGAGGAGGGAGAAAATTTTTCACTGCTTCTCTTTATTTAACAACTGGAGTATGGTATGCATGGTGCCTGTGCTGATGTAATTTGCCTGGTTTTATCTATCTGCTAATTTACACAGGATATAATGTTAATGCTTTTGCTCAGTGAGATTAATTTTTCTTTCTAGATGGATCTCTGAAAGCTGGGCCACTTTGTCCTTGAAACAGGCAAACAAAAATATAATGAGACTGCTTTTTTGGGGGGAAAACCAAAAAGACAACCTGGTTAAAAAGATAGCTGTCTTTGGAGAATAGGCAAGTGATGGAATAATCAGTAATGGTTGTGAATATGACTAAGTAATAAACAATATCAATTAAAATTTACATATAAATAAAAGTCTCCTCCTTCTCCTACAAATCTGATCAGGATATAACCGTATATATAACCATAAGAGTGCCTGAATGGTAGATATTGTTTTAGATTTAAATGAGAATGTGATAGCAAGGTCTTTATTCATTCATGTCCTTCCTTTGCTTCTATAAATAAAATCTGTACTCTTGTGATTTGTGTACTTATCTTTCTGAAACTCTCAGCCTGAAATAAGAACAACTAGATTAAAAAGCACTGATCTTTATCACTAATAATAAAGAGAACAGAATGTTTTATTTAGCCATTATTCCAAAAGTTCCATTAAGCTTTTAAAAAACACTGCAGAGCTTTCAATGCTTGTTCAGTTTGAACTTCATAATTGCACTGTTACATAGCTGTACTGTTAGTGACAATAATAATGGTAATCTCTGAGAAAAAGTCACTTTTTATCAAATTCAAGAATAGCCTTTTTCTGCTGGGAAGTTATGGAAAGATATCCCATCCCATATTATGTTGAGAATGGAATATCTTTCCATAATATCCCATATTATGTTTGGGAGAGCCACTCAAGAATGAATTTAAAAATTGCGAATGAGATGGGATATCTGTGAATGGAATATATATTTGATATATCAAATGTATCCCTTTTATTTAATAGCTTTTATGATAATCTATTAAACTCAGTGAAAAATTCCCACTGCATTATATGGAAGTGGGGATATATCCTGGGTTTACTACCGGTACTTGTTGTAAGGTGCATGGTTGCAATGTTTTACACAATCCTGTGAAATGATATAGTATTCAACTTATTTTATTTTACAGATTATTATGTCTGACATTTGCTTTGGTTTGGCAAATGTCATATATAACATGCAAAAATTAATGGAGAAATAGTTATTCTATGTGAATGTGTTGATCTAGTATGAATATGCTTCACTGTTTAAAAACAAAAAGGATCTAAAAGCGATAGAATACATGCAACCAGTGGATTAGAAAGTCTATTTTTAAAATAGCATTCCCTGATGAAAGAATTTTTCAATAGAGTCTTATGATTTTGGAAAGAAATTAGAGGATTTTGGAAAAAAAATAACTTGATTACAATTAAGAAAGATAAACCACATAATTTAACACAGGGATTGCTCAAATGTTTCATATCGTTCCAAATACAAAATACTTATGAAATGTGAATACAAAGAATGAATGAAATATAATCAATCTATAGCAGCAATAAGATAAAATATTGGAAAGAAACTTCAATAAATTTTAGGGGTATGAATTCTCCTTGTACATGTATTCGTAGTAATTAAAGAAACATAAATGCAGTGGTGCTAAAACTTCAGGGTTTCTTGTCTTTGTACAAAAAAAGAAATAACAATACAAAGTATTTTAAATAAAAGATAGTTTGCATACATAGATATCGTTCTTCTCTCATTTGAGTAAAAAATTTCTATAATGTTAAGGGGAGATATAAATAATTTAAGCATCCTTACTTTTGTCTCTAAAACAAAATGTATACTAAATGAAGATAGTCTATTTTTATTACATAATAAAAAATGACCAACACTCATTGAATCTATTCTTCACTGTCTGCAAATCTCTTTTTGGCCAAAATAGTAATATCTGTGAATGGCAAAATAGGTAAAATGATGTCAGCATGAAAATGCTGCTATTTGGAACTTATGTTTTAATATATGATGCAAGTTATTTCACTGCCCCTAGACACTACAAATGTCAACATTTATTAAAATATATGTTGCCATGTAATTGCCACAATTTTAATTAGCATAGCAACTCTTTCTGAGGCTATTTGCAATTGTGAATATCACAGGTACAGCATGCCCCTTTTCTGTATGGAGGCACTTGATGGAACAATGTTATCCCATTTCTACATTTTTAATATTGTTATTAAACTTGTGTGTCATTTGAATTATTTGTATGCACATAAAAATGGGTCGAAATAAAACAAAGCGCAGACAATATAAGAAACCAAACAAGAGTATACATATATTGTTGCAAGAATGCATTTGAATATCATTGATAATCACTCTCCCCAGTGAGCAAATTGTACTATGTCAATCAATAAATTATCTACCAACTTTCATTAATACCTGTTCTCAACGTATTCAGCTTATGGACTTTGTTCTCAGATGCAATCTACCATTTAAGTCTCATATATTTATATGGACTTCATGTGGTTTCTTTTTTTAAAAAGGCAATTACATATTTTTTTGGGGGGGAGGAACAACGATAAATCTTTGCTCATTTTGGTTGATTTCAGAAAAGCTAAGGACAGTTGGACATGATTAGTATTGTAATGATATACTATCATAAAAACTCCAAACTGAAGACTAGACTGGGAAGGAGAAAAATTATTCCTGAAGAATGCAATGACAATTGACTTCTCTATTGTTCCAAGCAAATAACATTACTACTAAGTATCATCAGCTAACTACACTGAACATTACTGAACACAATACAGTACCTGCATTATACTTATTGATTAGTTAATGTAAGAGGAAGTTTAAAACAAGGAACAAGACAGCTTCAGTGTGGCATACAGTTGATCTTTATGCTACTTTCATTGACTCACAAAAGGCTTTTTAATTCCACTGCTAGGGTGAGGTTGTGGAGAAAATTGGGAGCCCCTCCATCATCTGTAGTTGATCATGATGCTGCACACAAATAGCCACGTGCAGGTAAGACATGCTGCTACTGGAGGTTTCTGGCAATTACTTTCATGTAGGGTGTCAAGCTATGACATATTCTATCAAAAAATAATCTCTCAATTTAGGTAATAATTCCATCTTATCTACTTTATGATGGTGGTGCAGTTATTGTTTCACAAACCTGGTTCGATCTTGGGTGACACTTGAGAGGATTTGCAACATTTTATCATAAAAAAGTTGGAATTAATTATTCTAGAAATAAAGGTTTTCTATTTGCTAACAGTTTGCAAATTGCCACATAAATGGCACATTAATGGCTTTCAAGTCAAACAGATCAAGTTTAAAAAAAAATTGGGATATTTAAAATCTAGTGTATCGTTGTATCAGTTCCATGATATTTCAGTCCATGCCTAGAAGGTTCCTATTAATCTAAGTAATTTTGTTAATAATTTTGTTCCAACAGCTACAACAATGCTGGGCTCTCATACTTTGCATATTTTGTCTTTGCTGCCTCAAAGATTGGAGTACTTCAGACACTATATAGTCCAAATTTCTAAGAAACTTATCCACATTTCCTTATATGTAGGCAACACATTCCTGAGTTTGAGATTATCTTTGCCTTCATGGAGATCTATATGAGAATTTCCAAATTAAAATTCTGGAAGAAATTAGTCTTTTGGGTAGCCCCTGATAGAGTCCATCGTTACTGATAGATCTAAGGCCTTTTTGAAGAAAGATGTAACAAAGAACTAATCATTGCAGTCTCTCAGATCCATTCTTGCCTGGGTTTGAAAAAGCCCTTACTGAGGTCAGAGACTCTTTGATGTGAATGCATTGAGAAACAATCTTAAGGCCTTGAACCATCACAGTAGAGACCATTTTATTGATTTTCTCCTCATACCTGAAGACTTTTTAAAACAACTCATCTTTTCCAACAGAAAAGCTTTTAATCTAATTAGACTAGCATGTTGCCATTTGGAATATTTGAGGGAAGATATAGCAATATCTCATCTTTGTTTGTATTTCTGAATGGATAAACTGTTGAAACAATTGTCTATGATTATTGTGCTATTCTTTTTATGCCATCTGGCATTCTGAACTAATAATTATCCTTTCACTGCCCTGCCCTGTAAAGCAAATATTTTATTTTCTATTCTTGAATAGGTCTACTAGTATTGCCAAAAAGTAGCCAGATTCGGTTTAATGGTTATTGCCACCACTATATACTGTGCCAAGCTTAATGCAGTGATGGGTAACTAAGAGCAGAAAGTATGCTCTGAGCAATTCCATACTGCAGCCTGAGCTGCTGGTGACTCTTGTGCTCCCACCTGCTTTGTAAGGCAACTTTAGAAAATCTACTTTTGACTGTGGTGGGTTGGCAAAGGGCCATGGTGGTGCTGACTCAGAACTATGGCCACCTCAGGATTTGATGGGTCATTCTCCATTTATTTGCCCTTCTCACCAATGTAGAGAAAGTAAATGAGGGGTCCTTGGTGCTCTCTGAGCTTGCTTGTTTTCTTGCAGTTTCATTACCCTAACTAGGTAACATCATCAGTGTTAGTGACTAGCACAAATGATGTTATCTAGTTAGGGCAGTGGTTCTCAACCTTTCTAATGCCGCGAACCCCCCCGCTGCCACCGCTACCCCCCCTGCCGCCGCAACCCCCTCCCCGCGTGGGATGAGTTGACAAAGGGGGCGTGGCACCAGGGGCGAAATGCTCCGGGTTCGGGCTTTCCTGCCGGTCGCCGGACAGCTGATAGCATCGGAAGCGGGAGACTTCGCCCGGACGCCGCCATTTGGGTTCTTTTACCCTCTGCGCATGCGCAAAGCATTCTGCGCATGCGCAGAGGGTAGAAGAACCCAAATGGCAGCGTCCGGGCTACCAGCTGTCCAGCGACCCGCACGCACGGCTGAACCGGGACCTTTTCACCCCTGCAGTGATGGTGGCACCAAAATGGCGGGCTAACGCATGCGGTGACCCCTGTGAAATGGTCGTTCGACCCCCAAAGGGGTCGCGACCCACAGGTTGAGAACCGCTGAGTTAGGGTAATGAAACGTCTGCAAGAAAACAAACTCAGAGAGCACCAAGGACCCCTCATTTCAACCCTGAGCTACAAATATTCTCCTTTAAATAAATTAATAAACCTTGCTGGCTGGCTCTTGTGTGAACCAGCCTGCCAGTGCCCGCCATTGAGGTATTGTTCTTCCTCCACTTATTCTAGGCTCTTGCCATTGCCTTCTCAGATGTTTGAATGCCTAGAATGCATTGAATTACTCACTGTTCTACAAATTATTTTTGATAGTAACAGTGACCTTTGTGCTATGATCCTTGCTCTGCCAGTTCAGTGATGAAAGCAACAGGAGATAAGGTTGTTCTTTCATTTTTGTACCCTTTTCTATAGGTGTATGGAAACTTTGTATTTCCATACAACATGATGTTCCCAAGGAGGAACATCATAGAAACAAAATAGCAGAATACTCTGTTGCCATTTGAAGATGTAAAAGAAAAAGAAAAAGAAGGGAAGAACAGGAAAGGTCTGCAGTACTCTGGGCAGAGGAGCATGCTTCATCCAGCCTGGACAGAATCCAAAAGGGCGCCCACTGGCAGATATAAGGACTGAATGAAGCATGCCTTTTAGGTGGTGAGGATAGGTCCCTTAACAGCCCATTGTTAAATCAACAACAAGATTATGGTGAAATGACAGCTGCCAACCAGCAGAGAACATAGCAGCCTGGCAGCCCAGGATGAAATGATTGCATGGGACAGCGACCAGCCCTTGAGAGAAAAGGGCCTGGCAGTCACTGCAGCCAAGTGAATTGCAAGTGTTAGTTTGGAATCAGGCGTTGAAGGCCATCCAGTGTAAAGGACTCAAATTAACAGGGATAGAAAAATGAAGAGTTTTGAATGAAAGTTGGAAAGCTTGGGGAGGGGGGATGCGGGACTGGGAGGAACTTATCTGTTCCTGCACTCAGGAAGGGGATGGTGGTAATGCCCAGGAATACCAATGGGTGTGTGCTTGTTTACTCACAACAACCTTTCCCAAACTAATACTCTATACGAACTAATACAAATACTAATACAAATACTATGTGCAAACATTTGGAAAACCAGGAAAAGAATGGGGAGCAACAAGAACGTAACAATTCCCAAAAGGAGAAGGGGAACACTGATAGACACACTCGCACCAGCTTAAGATGGATGGGACGGTCAAGAATCAGGCTAAGGGCTAATCAGGGTCTGCAATGTCCCCACTCTGCCCCGAGCACCAGCCTGGCCCCTTTGTCAACACATCTTTATTTAGACAATGTTTTAAAAGTTTTTTTCCAGTGTAGCTGGGAGCAGCACAGAACTTCAGCTGCTGTATGGAATTTCCCTTGGTTCTATCTTAAAAGATTTCAAGAGTATTTAAGTTAATTCCTCTTAGTTTCTGCGGCACAGAGATTTCTATTTTGTCCTATCAGAAAGCTCACAAAGGAATTCCAAGGTTATATGATCTTTAAAAATGTTAAGGTTAGTTCTTCTTAGCTGTCTTAACTTTTTATTACATGGTTTACATTCATCATTTTTATTTTAAAATGGCAATTTAAAAAACTTGGAATATTTCTGGTGACAGTTTTTTTTGCACACATAACATCTGTTTTTCTTATGAATTTCATTTCTGAAATGGTGCAGAAAAACTACACAATTCAAAACACCTTTGGTCTTAATGGGAGGGAGGGTCTCAAGAGTAGGGAACAAATGGAGGCCATCACTTGGAACAGTTTGCATATTTTTGGAGATTATAAAGTTATTGTGATCCACCAGACTGAAATTTTAACTCTGCACAAACCTGGTGAAATTATAATTTTTAGTTATTTATGATTAATAACTAAAATGGTCAAAATTCAAGGCAACTGCCTCACTCTGTTCAAAGAAACAGTTTGCCCTGTTTGGACATATTTGCATAGGCAAGTCCTTTGGTTTATTTATACCAGATACAGTACACGGATCTTTCTTGTTTTATACCCATTTACTAGGAAGTGCATCTCTTTGAATTCTCAGCTTTGCCAATCCGAGGTTTCATTATTTGTATCTGAAAATATTGTGTGGATCCAGCCAGATAGACAAATGAGTCAGGATATGATTTTTACCACGAAGAAACAAAGAATGCTTGTTTGGGCGACTGAGGTCCCTGAATAGAGACTTTTATCACAGGACAGTTACAACTACCCTACTACAACTGCCCTTTGTTATTTTAATTGTTCCGCAAGCGGTGCGTTCGTGTGGGTGTAAAGCAACCGTTCTGCATAGGACCAATAGTGATCCAGAAAGAGCTTCCTCTCACGCATTATTCAGTCCCTGACTTTCGTAATAATTTAAGGCGGGAGAAAAAGGAAAGAGACTTTCAACCGCACCCAGGGCCCGCCGTGCCGAGGAGTAGCAGAGTAATCCGGGGTGGGGCCCCAGGCAGGAAGACCACGATCGACTCCGACCGGGAACCGCAGGGAAAATCTTGAGCGCTGGGTGTGGCAGGCCGCGAGAGCGACGCGCACTTTCTCCGGCTCTGTCCATTTCCGTTGTTTCCCGAGAGGCGATCGCATCTCGCAGCTTCGCCCGCTCGTTTTAAGGCTACGGTGCGTATCGGCTGCTTTCCGAGCGCAGCTAAGTTTGGGGAGGTAAAACGGAGGCTAGAAAGTAGCGAAAGATCCAGCGGAGGAAGCCATTGCGGAACGCTCTTATTGCTCCGCGTAGCGGTCTTTGTATCTCGGAGGCCTCGGCTGAACCCAGCTTGGAGCAACAGGGTGTGGAAACGTCACAGGAGAAAGTGCTCGGGCGTTTCCCTGTGGCCGAAAGTTGGGGTTCAGCAGAGATCCCCCCCCCGATTTGGAGGGGGTGCCTACTGTGGTACTCCGAAATCGGAGCTGCTCGGAGGAAACCAAAGAGAGGTGCCGGGCTTTGTCGGGTTTATTTGCTTGTTTCCTGGGTAGCGGTACTTGTGGCCGCTTTCTTTTGAACTCTCGAAGGGTAACCCTCTGTCCCTTATTTTCCTTCGCAGCTTTTGCTCTTCGCCTAAACCTGAACGATCCCCGAAGCCATGGCAAAGGTAAGTCCTACCTTGCTTTCTCCTCGCTGCGTAATTTAAAAACTAACTTACCAAGAGGGCTGAAGAAATTTTGAAAGAAGCCAATCGATTTGATGAATGTATAAATAAATTGTAACGCTACCGCCATTTTGCAAGACACTTTTTTTGTGTGCATTTGTACAATGAGACACTTTCACCCATAGAGATCCCTAAGATCCGAAGGGCGACCTGTCATTCGTTTGATTCCCAAGCAATTCCTGTGAAACAGGTTTTTTGTTTTTGTTTTAAAAATCCAGTTAGCTTGTAATGCCAAACGAACGTTTTGGCCTTAAGAAAAGAAAAAAAAGTGAAGGGTAAAAAAGTTATTCTTAAGGTTCTGACTCAACTCTGGTGGCTCTGCTCCCTGCACTTTTACAGTAATTTCCCCCAATATGATATTCTCCAGCTGTGCTGGGACTACAACTCCCAGAATTCCTAGTCAACCAGTTAGCTTTTTTTATAATTTGCCAGATACTCTGAAAATAAATGACTGGGAATAAGAAATCCCTGTTTGGGGATGTGGGAGAACAGTTTCTTCCTCTCTGTTTTTCTTGTAACTCTATGCTGATTTGATCTGGGCAAATCCATCTAAATATTTAAAGAGGCCAAGTTGAGAACAGGATGAGCTCATCCTGCTCAAATGATTCCACGTCATGCTTTTTTTCATTTTCCATTCTTTTAGCCAATTTTTTCTTGCAGTGCAAATTTTTCGTTATGAGTTGGGGTGTCTTCTTTTTAGCAGTGAAAAGGTCAACAAATAGCTAAAGAATGAATTTCCTTTTCTTTCTTTTCTTTTCTTTTTCTTTTTTTCTTTTTTTTGCATTTTGGTATTGGGATGCCTGTAGTCTATATCCTCTTTTTACAAGTCAAATAGCCTTTTTAAATATTTTTGAATCAGACTAAATCTGAAGTAAGTTTACAGAGTTTTCTTGAAGTTTGCAAAAATGATAACGACATGTGAGGAACTGAGATTATTCATAGTATGACTCAAAGTCCCAAATGTCATTTAATTTACAAAAGTTAAATGCTCTAAGGGCAGGGATGATGCTGTTCAGTCATAGCTCACTTCAGATTGTATGTTTCCTGGACCCTATGTGGATCTTTTTTAACTTGATGGCTTCCAAGTTTTGGTCTAGCATTGTTAGAATTCATATCAACTAACTTGGCCTGTGTTGGGTAGACATTGGCAGTTATAGCTCAACACAATGGAGAGTTCCAGATTGAAGACAGCTTTATAAGTGGTTCAACAAATGAACTCCTCTGTACACTTATTGTGTGCAAATAAGATTATATTGAATGCCTTGTAAACTCAATTCCCAACCCCAGAGAAATATTAAGTAGCAAAGAAACTGATTTGAACTGACATAACAGGAAGTATTTCGAATACATTAGTATAGCTCTCTGTGTCTCATCATGAGTTGTAATAGATTATATAATCTGTCTATCTACTTTGATAGATGCTTTAGAGGCAATATGGAATATCTGCCAATTATATTTGATAAAAAGTTCAGTCACTGTTTTGAGGGAATAGAAACTGCTATTGGAAATAAATGTTTATGAGTATGGATGTGGGAATTAGATTGTGTATTTGCATAATGTAGGAATTAGATTATGAATTTGCAAAATACATCACTGAAGACATTTTCAGAAATAATAATTATAAATAATATTCATAATATAATTTAAAATGATAAAGCCTGTATATGAAGTGGAGCAATGCATAAGTCTGCATAACTCCACCTTTACTAGTACTACCTTCTGATCTTGGTATGTCACATAAAAATTCTGAAGGGGAATCAACCTTTGCTGATCTGATTAATTAACAATGATTGCTTTATCATTGTTAATTAGGATGCCAATTTACATGAAGGTCATCTTGCTAAGCAAAATGCATGGTTTTTTTCTTCAGATATGTCTGACAATGTGAAGGAGTAGAGCTACAGGGAGTCCTTAACTTATGACTGTAATTGAGCCCAGAATTACTGTTGTAAGTCGTCATTAAGTGGGTCACCATGTGATCTTGCCTGATTTTATGACCTTTTTTGTGGCAGTCTGTAAGTGAATATCATGATTGTTAAGTGAACACAGTGGTCATTAAATGAACCAATTTCCTTCAATGGTTGGGGGGTTTTTTTTGCTTGAAAGTGAAAATAAACACCAGAAATTGTGATCATGTCACTGCAGAATGCTTTGAATGGCCATAAATGCAAGCTGATTGCCAAGTGCCCAAAATGTGATCACGTGATCACAGGTGGTGGAGGAATTGTGGCTGTCAGAACTCCAGAACTGGTCATACCCGCTGGGAGGACCATTGTAATTTTGAATGGTGCCTAAGTGACTGGTTGTTAAATGAGGACTTAAATGAGCACTTGTAATAGGGGCTGGACGGTGGGAACATACAGAGGATAACTTGTCAGTAGATACAATGAAACAAATAGTTATAATAGAGTTGTCTGAAATCTTGATCCGCTTTATACAGATCTTAGATTTCTAATACTCAGCGTTAGATTGGAATAGAAATAGAGGCCACCTTGATAGTAGTTTTAAGACTGTTATTTAATAGGTTGAAGTAGGAAGTTTAGATAGGTAATATTGTTTTGGAAGGAAAATACAGCAGAACCTCATATGAAGCTCAGTACTGCTCCTGGGACGATGGTGCCATAGAAACCACAGCCCATGTACTTCCGTATTGCTAATTCTTGAGGGAGATTTGTCAGCAATTGATTGCCCCCCTTTTATTTAAATGTATGGGGCACTCTGATAGCAATAGCAATAGCACTTGGACTTATATACCGATTAATTTTTATTTGCATTATCTAAGATCAGTTTATTTCTTTAAAAGTAGCATTATGTGTAAACATCACCTACAAATGGTTGTGATAGTTATTGTTAGGAGATAAAGCTACTCTTCTGTTGCTCTGAATTGAATGTATATTTTAGTAGAAGTCAAACAACCTCCTCTCCCTTCTCCTCTTTCTGATCTAGTGACTTTAATTGTTTTTAATCTTTGATCCCTTGCACTTTATAACTTTGTATCATTATTCTAGGCAGCCAGCCAAAACAACTTTGCTTAGCAAACTCTCAATTTCTTGGTTTTATATATTTAACTTTGGTAGGATTGCTATTATGTTGTTTTGCTTTTACTGTAACTAGAAATGGTCCTTTAATTATTAAAGTCTTTGGAAGTCCTTAAGAAAGATGTAATATCTTTTGATGATTTTTTTATGTTTGAACTTAATTTGATAATTCGAATATGTTATGTTTGAACTTAATTTGATAAGTCCAATAAGTTATGATACAAAATAAGTCCTTCATAAGTACAAAATTAAGGATAAGTCCTTAATTTTTGTAGATTTAGGTTCTGAATCTTAATATTTCATATTTTAAAGCACATTCAAATGTGCATACTTTTCATTTTCTGCCTCCAGCAATACTTTTTAAATGAATGTTAATGGAAATGGAAAAAAAAAATTGCACTCTTTCAACTAGCTTTTGACATTTATAAATGTTTCTTCCCTTTTATAGTGCACAAATTGAAAAATGCCTGCCGTAAAAAAATGGGACATTATGTAGGTGTTCCACAAACAGTCATATGGCTGTTTTTGAAAGTAGCCTTTTGTCTCTAGTTTTAGTTGCCACTAGGAGGATTTTGAAGAAAAAAAACACCCTGTTTAGAATTGCTTCCTCAAAGTCTGCTTTTCTATTAAACACACCAAAGAGCTGTTTCTGTCCATTTTTAAATTCAAAATTTCCTGCCCATTTTTTCTTCATGAAGAGAGAAGGATACAGGATTCCTTCCATTTTGCTTTGCAGTCCAGGAAATAGAGTGAGATTTCTGAGAGAGACGGAAAAGGCTTCTTTTTCTTATCCAAATATCTATGGAGATTTTTAGTCATCCAGGACATGGTTGTCCCAAAGGTGCTTTTTCAAGAGGCAACTGGACCAGGGGTGAAATCCAGCAGGTTCTGACAGGTTCTGGAGAACCGGTAGCGGAAATTTTGAGTAGTTCGGAGAACCGGTAGCGGAAATTTTTGAGTAGTTCGGAGAACCGGTAGCGGAAATTTTGAGTAGTTCGGAGAACCGGTAGCGGAAATTTTGAGTAGTTCGGAGAACCGGTAGCGGAAGGGACCAGGGGTGAAATCGAACAGGTTCTGACAGGTTCTGGAGAACTGGTAGCGGGAATGTTGAGTAGTTTGGAGAACCGGCAAATGCCACCTCTGGCTGGCCCCAGAGTGGGGTGAGAATGGAGATTTTGCAATATCTTTCCCTCAGGAGTGGGGAGGGAATGGAGATTTTGCAATATCCTTCCCCCAGGAGTGGGGTGGGAATGGAGATTTTGCAGTATCCTTCTCCTGCCACACCCACCAAGCCATGCCCACCAAGCCACACCACGCCCACCAAGCCACACCCACAGAACTGGTAGTAAAAAAATTGGGATTTTACCACTGAACTGGATTTTCTGGTTTTTCTTTGAAGACGTTTTGCTTCTCATCCAAGAAGCTTCTTCAGCTTCTTTTCTCATCCAACTGTTCTAAAAAAGTTCCCAAAGAAATGAACAGAACATCAAGTGGAGTTCTCCATGCATCTCCTACCTTATGTTTATTTTGGGGATCCAATATTCAAAGAAATCCATCAGAGATAAAATGTGGGGTATGAGAAATGAGTATGCCGGTAATGTAATCAGTCTTAATTGCAGTTAAGATATATGCTTAGTCTTATATTACATTGTGGTGCCACTTCCTGATGTCTAGAATAACTTCCCTTCTACACTCTACATTACTTACCTGCTTATTTGTAACTGGCATTTTTTTAACCTTCACTTGCCTTTTCTAACAATACTGTTTCCATAGTAGCTGCAAAATAGGAACAAAGGAGACATAAATAATCTAGTTTTAACAATATATGTATAATCTTAGGCGACTCTCAAAATACATAGACTAGGAAAGCAAGAACAGGCTGCTTTTGACAAGGCCCTTTAAATTGGATTTGGTCAGACTATGGCAGAGGCCTTCAAACTTGGCAACTTTAAGACTTGTGGACTTCAACTCCCAGAATTCTGGGAGTTGAAGTCCACAAGTCTTAAAGTTGCCAAGTTTGGGGACCCCTGGACTATGGCCTCAGAACTCTGTACAGCTTCAGCAGCCCCTTCCTAACCTGTTGGAGTCACCTCTAAATTGAACTCTACAGTTCCTGACATTCTGAGGGAAGAAAAATATATGATCCAAAATAGCTGTGCTATAATTAAAACTAAGTAACCTACCCAAACTTAGCCTGTTTAGACATGTGATATAATCCACCTATTTTGTGAACCTCAATCACTTGCCCCAAAAGTTAAACATAGCCCTTGGTTGTCAAGGTTGTCCAACTGGCTCTTGATTTAAATAAATTGATCTAATACTATTTCTGGTTAAATAGAAAATAATTAAAAGAATGGTCATAATTGTAGAAAATGTAGGATGCCTGAATGTAAACGTTTGAAGCCGGTATAATTGGGTTCTCCCAAGGCTAAATGTTCATACTAAATAGAAATAATAATTTTAGAGTCTAATTTGAATGCTAATGGGGAAGAGAATATAATGAAAGCTATCTTTTCACAGAATTATCTGTGGCAACATATCCAATTCCCAAATAAAATTGCTAAATTACACTAAATATGGCAACTTACTTGTAGGGCTGATATGAGTAAATGAGTAAAAGTGTTCAGAATGTTTTCTTAAGGCATGTAGCTTTTGTCCTGGGCTGAGGAATGAACTTGGCTTTTGAGAAGCATGCAAAGGATAAGATAAAAAGAATTAAGTCCAGAGCATGACATTTGAATTGCTTTCATTTGCAATGAAATACAGTTAAATAAACTATAGATAATAATTATTCTGAACTCATGCATGTAATATATTTTTTTTTAATACTAAGCATTATAATTTGAAAGTCTCTGGAGTTGAACGTGTCTGAAGGCCCCATTTGGTCAAGGATATCAGATTCTGTGTCTTTGATTTATGGAGTGAAAGTTGATTTTACATAGAGATAGCATCTCTAATCATGGCTAGACTACATGCTTGGGAAAAAACCCTCCTTTCTGGAGTTTTCATTTTGTGTAGAACAGTGGTTCTCAACCTTCCTAATGCCGCGACCCACGCCCCGCCGCCGCGACCCACGCCCCGCCCCCTCCCCGCGCGCGATGAGGTGACAAAGGGGGCGTGGTGGGCTAGTACGCGCTTAGGCGACCCCTGTGAAAGGGTCATTCGACCCCCAAAGGGGTCGTGACCCCCAGGTTGAGAACCACTGGTGTAGAAGCTTCTTAGGTAGCAAAGTATGTTAAATATGGATGCCTTCCTCCCTCAAGGTCAGCACAAAGCCGAGGATGGGAGAAAATAGGCAGTGATTTCATCCTTACTCTCCCTCTTTCATGAAAGACTTATGTTTTTAATCAAGATAAAATCCAACCCCAGAAGGTTGATTAATGAAAAGGGGAGGGGGAGGGGTGTGTGGGTCTTTGGTCATCCTGATGTCATCTTCTAAATATTTCCCAGCTTCTTATTACTTCCTCTACTATGGAGAAGATAGATATTGAAACATAATTCCCCCCCCCATGAGTTCCAAATAACATGGGAATAAAGGAAGGAAAACAAGTTATTTCACCTGCTTTAACTTTGGTTTACAACAATGAACTTTCATTTAAAAGTAAAACAAACATTAGTAAATTACACTAGCGTGTCCTGTTTAATTTGACCCTAATTTGGTCTTTTGTTTGCTTTGCATTGCCCAATGACCAGCATTATGTTCTTTGGCTCTTGGCCAGCATTATCTTCCAAATGCTTTCATTTTTTTAGCTATTATCTACAGCAAGCATCGGCAGTCATGCTGGCCATAGGTGGTAGAAATTATAGAATGCAGTTGGAGGGGCTCTAGTTTGGAGATGAGAGTCTTGGCTTATCATTTCCTCCATGCACTTCCCCTTGCTCCCTACTCCCTGAGTAGACACAGATCATTTGATCTGAAATCTCTTCCTGCAGCTTCAAGTAGTATTCATTGCATTAGTGGCTGGTTAATAGAAACATAAGTACAGTGACCGGTATTCAACCCTGAAAAACTGGGTTATTCTCTTGCAAAGATCTAAAAGTTAACTACATAATTAATTCCATTGTTTCTTTTCTTTAGTGTATATTTTTAAGACTTTTTTTATTTTGCCTTTATTATTTTACTGTATCTCAAGGCAGTGAACATAGATAATATTCCTTCTTCCTAGGTTCCCCATAACAACAACCCTGTGAGGTGAGTTGGGTTTACAGAGAGTGACTGGCCCAAAGTCCCCTAGCTGGCTTTCATGCCTAAGCAGAAGTAGAACTGAGTTTCCTCGTTTCTAGGCCAGCACCTTAACCCTTACACCAAACTGGTTCCCTTTTGTATTTACACAACAAAATCCTAGTCATCTAGTTACCTGCAAGATTAGGGTCTCAGATAGTTCTTTGCATGGAATTATTTGTATTTCCATGTAGGCATGGAAATTTATTGCAAAATGCTGCATGTAGTTTTCAGTGATTACATTGTTTCTTCTGTGATACCTGTTTTAAAATACTTTGTTGGAATTTGCTAGCACACAACAACAACAACAACAACAACAATAGCCTTTATTGTCATTGTACATCATGTATACAATGAAATTGGTTTAGCCTCTACTGGTGCAGTCCATAACAGAAAATACAAGATAACATGAATAGTATAGAGAATAATCCTTTTACAAGTAATTGGGGGGGGGGAACTAGTCATATGTTTCCATATGTACGTGGAGTGATTGTGATTGTGTGTAGGAGTCTGACAGCCCATGGGTAGGGTAAGAGTGAAAAGAGACACTGGCCAGGGTGTGAATCATCCCTAAGTATCTTCCTTACTCTGCGGAAACAGCGAGACCTGGCGATGTCATCCAGTGGTGTTAGGGGGCAACCAATGGTTTCTTGTGCCGAATTAATCACTCTCTGTAGTGCCTTCCTGTCTGCAGCTGTTGAACCAGCATACCATACTGTTATACAGTATGTAAAGTGGTCATCAGCCGTTGTGCCACCTGATTTTTCTGCAGGACTCTAAGGAAATGTAGTCTCTGTTGAGCCTTACTAACCACCAGGGACGTGTTGTTTTTCCAAGTGAGATCTTGACTAATAAGCACTCTCAAGAATTTAAAAGAGGAAACCCTCTCTACATAGCCCCCCTCGATATACAGTGGGGCAGGTTCCTCTCTGTGCTTCTGGAAATCCAGCACCATCTCCTTTGTCTTGCTAGTATTTAGATGTAGGTTGTTTTTTGAACACCATGTGGATATTTTCTGGACTTCTTCTCTGTATGCTGTATTGTGTTTCAATAAAGTGTAGGGATAAAAATAATAGGTGATATACATAACCCAATTATTTAATGTTGGAAGATCAGATTCCATGTTTTCTTTTCCATCTTGAACATGTAGAATATGCACTCAAGTTATATAGGTTTTTGCTTTCATTCATAATACCTATTTTCGGAGTATAAGACGCACCTTTTTACCCCCCAAAAGAGGGTGAAAAGTTGGGTGTGTCTTATACACCGAATGTAGCCCCACCCAGCCACCCCCACCCTTTGGCCACTGCCTCCCAGCAATTTACCTCCTTGCAGCAAACAGAGCAGAGCCTAATTAGCACAAGCAACTGATTATTGGCCTCCTAACATCAGCTGATTGAAGCTGGAGGCAGGCCCACCTGCTAAAATGAAAGTGAAACTAAAACTGCAAGGAGGCAAATTGCTGGGAGGGAGAGGCAGAGGCAGCATTTTATTTTCTTCAGACTGCTAATCAGACTGCTGAAACTGGATGCAAGGAGGTAAGTCAATAACTATAAATGTCTATAGAATGTTCAAATTATTAGACTTATTTTTTAAAGACTGCTTTATTATTGTTCTAGACAACTTAACAAAATGAAGCAGCTTTTTAAAATAAATGCTTGATCTGAAGAGGCAGCTGAGTTAAACCCTGACTTAGTCATGTTTGGAGTAGATCTATTTAAATAATTGGGAGGAGTTAGTGTGACTACATTTAAGAAAACTTTCTGGCATTAATATACTGCCATAATGTACATTTCTCCAATTCTTTGCTATTTCTATGGGTCAGGCACACATGCATAGAAATACACAGCAAACAGTGTATATCATCTGTACTGTTTGCTGGGAGGCAAATTGTTGGGAGGCAGATTTTTTTATCTTGTTTTCCTCCCCCAAAACTAAGGTGCGTCTTATACTCTGAAAAATACGGTAACTGAATAAATTGCCCAAAACAGCTAGTTTCCTTGGGTTATTGGTTGGCCTTGTTAATTAGGACAAGCATTGTTTTCATAGTTTTCCTATCACCACCAGAAAAGTAGGTGCCTGCCTGCCTTTCCAGTAGAAGAGCAGTCAGACATGATCTGGGTTGGACATTATAGGGAATTGGAAAGAAAGCATACTTAGTTTCTGATTGGCCAAATAAATAATACGTGCCTTTCTTGTGAAGTGCTTGGCAGCTAACTAATTAGCAAAGGAGGTCTCTTGAGAGCTTCCATATTTGCAACCAAACACTTGTCAGCAATCCCCCAATTTAAGAGCTGGAGAGAGAGTAAGAACTGCTAGCTAACTGCTGGAATGAATCTTCACACTGTACCTCTTGAGCCTCAAAGGGAGGAGGGCTAGTCATTTATTCCACTTGCCTAAGAACTATCGGCATGGCTATTTTAGTTTGTCAGGATAGCTATCCCACTAGGAGATGGTGATTCATTTCAGGATTCAAAAGACATATATTTGTTGCCAAATTACCAATGACTAATATTCACGTGGCAGTTATACATTTTCTTTTCACTAAATTTTGGTGGCTTTCTATGCCAGTCCCTTTTGCTAATTTTTAACAATATTATGGACTTAATATGTGAATGTTTAATAATTGAACAAACGATAGCTGAGCTTGCTTTCTGGAAATAAAAAATATAGCTAGTTTCTGAGAAGTTAAGAATGAGGAAGTAGTTGGTCCTCTACAGTGAAATGTACTGATATTGAAAATGTTCCCTCTTAGACTGAAATATTGCGATTTCATGCTACCACTTTTCTGTAACAAGATGGGATCTAGAATAATTAAGGCTAAGGCGAGAATCCTGTTCTACTTAACATGTTGTGGGACATGTTGTCCCAGCAACACTTACGATTGGGCATGCTTAATGGGGCTGCTGGGAATTTAAGTTCAGCATTTGGAGTATTGTGGGTTGTTTATTACTGATTCAGATGAACAACTGAGAAAATGAAGGTCTAAGAATATGTTCTTATTTCATGATTCCTGTATGTAATTATGCCACATATCAAAATAGTTTGTCCAACCTGACGCTCTTTAGAATTGTTGGAACTATTTGTCAGAATTATTAACTGATTGGTTGCATATATAGGATTGTGTTCTACATATACAGGTTAGACAGATTATAAATTATATATCAGAATTGTATTAGCTGATTTTATTCATATCAAAGTTTTTTCATGGGGTAAGCTCTTTACAACTGTTTTCCTTATAACTCCTATATAAACTAATCACAGAATATGAATTATTTTTAATATTAATTGTGCTATGAAAGAGCTGTCAGGAAGCTATTGTTAAACTAGTTTCTTATTAATAGCCTTCTGGGGAAATTATTTTTAATGTTCAACACCTGTTTTATCAGTAAACTGTGGAAATGTTCTTTTCTTCTTTCTTGTCTGTAACAGAGTGCCTAAACACATACATAACAACACATCATTTTGTTACACAGAAGAGACCACAAATGCCTTCCTAAGGGATTGTTAGAGATCAGATTCTTAAACCTTCAAATTCTACTGTACAAGCTTTGCTCAAGATCTGATTTGTAATATTTGAGTTCAAGCTTTTACCATATAAGAAAGCTTTGCACTCACTCAGTATTTTAGTCCTGGCACAAATTTGCAAATTGTGCCAGATCATATGGATTAATTACTATTAGATTTACAGCAGATTATTTTCTAAGGGATCAATAAATATTTAGATTTTCTAACTCATGTTTCTTGATTATCAGTTTTGTAATAAAGGTTACTAAAAGGATGCTGCATGAACATAATTTTATTTTCCTTCTAGCATACAAGAGGTACTGTAAAAGACTTCCCTGGATTTGATGCCAGAGCTGATGCTGAAGCTCTTCGCAAGGCAATGAAAGGATTGGGTAAGCAGAAGCAAAATAATGCCCCATAGAAACTTTTCCCTACATACAGATACTATTGTGTGAAAAGGAGTGTGAACTCAATATGTGAATGCTCCAACACTGGAAGTTTTTAAGATGTTGGATAACCATTTATCTGAAGTGGTGTAGGGTTTCCTGCCTAAGCAGGGGGTTGTACTAGAAGACCTCCAAAGTCCCTTCCAACTCTGTTATTCTATTCTATTCTAATCATTCTAACCCCTGTGTCACCAGTGCTCCTTAGATATACTACCCAGGTTGGATAGTACATGTAACTATATAGTATACTGTATGTAATTATTAGTCTGTACATATATATGTAACTATTAATCTTTACATTTCAACATTATTTCAATTGTACTATGTAGAATGTCTATGGGGATTCTTAATCATTCAGGTCATGGTTGTCCCAAAGTTTTTTCCCCCCCAAAGAACTGAAGAAGTTTCTTGGATGAGAAGTGAAATGTTTTCAAAGAAAAAAAAACAAAAAAAGCCCAGTTGCCTTTTGGAAAAAGCACCTTTGAGATACTATGTAGAATCTTCTTCAGGACAATAGAATTATTGTTTCGGTGTTTAGTTTTTTTTTTAACTGGAGTTCCTGAAAAGTTAATGACTGTCTCGGTATCTTTATCTTAACTTTTAGTCATACAAAAGAAATATTGACTTAACTTTATCTTAACTTTTATTAATGCAAAACAAATTCTGAAGGCCAGATAGTGAATAGGAAACAGATGTTTTATTCAAACTTGTTGATTTATACTGTCAGGTTCAAGCATCTAGAATCACTTGGGGATAGTCTCCAAAAGAAGCGTTATCGCTAGTCACCTACGTTACAAGAAATCTTGCCAGATTGACTGCATTTCCTTGGGAATGGTCAGATAAGGCTTTAGGGATTCTAGGGGAGGTCAGACCTGTGCCACTTCCTGCAGTGCAAGAACTCCAAGCTTGGCCCCCTGTTAACACCTCCCTTCAGTCTAGTTGTAGATTCCACCACATATATTGACTTAGTCTCCAAGAAATATTGAGGCAAATGGTGTGTTGAAATGTGGAGGAAACACTTCTATGAAAGTTTTTGCTAATCAGTAGTGCTTGCTTATTCAAATCCAGTTAGTTGTGCAGTCTTGTTCATAGTTTTGTTTTTTGTTTTTGAATGAGGGTACATATACAGTTGCAAGAAAAAGTATGTGAACCCCTTGGGATTACGTGGAGTTTTGCATGAATTGGTCATAAAATGTGCTCTGAAGGTCATCTAAGTCACAACAATAGAAAAACACAGTCTGCTTAAAATAATACTACACAAACATTAGATGTTGCCAAGGTTTAATTGAACATAACATGTAAACATTCACAGTGCAGGGAGGAAAAAGTATGTGAACCTTTGGACTTAATAACTGGTTGACCCTCCTTTGGCAGCAATAACCTCAACCAAACGTTTCCTGTAGTTGCAGATCAGACCTGCACAACAATCTGGAGTAATTTTGGACCAATCCTCTTCACAAAACTGTTTCAGTGTAGCAATATTCTTGGGATGTCTGGTGTGAATCGCTCTCTTAAGGTCATGCCACAGCATTTCAATCGGGTTGAGGTCAGGACTCTAACTGGGCCACGGTTTAATTGAACATAACATGGTTTAATTGAACATAACATGTAGATGTTGCCATGGTTTAAGGGAACATAACATGCAAACATTCACAGTGCCGGCAGGAAAAAG
>QLTV01002844.1:109992-135297 GCA_003457575.1 Thermophis baileyi | reverse complement strand
GTCTTCTGAGAGCTCTTTTCTGCGAGGCATGGTTCACAGCAGACAGTGCTTCTTGAAACCAGTAAACCCAAACCAGTTTTGTGGTTTTAAAGGGCAGGACAGCTGTCAGCGACACATCCAATATCATCACACTGATTGGAGTCAAGGTTGGCTCACTCCTGGCTCCAATTAGCTCTTGGAGAAGTCATTGGGCTAGGGGTTCACATACTTTTTCCTCCCTGCACTGTGAATGTTTACATGTTATGTTCAATTAAACCATGGCAACATCTAATGTTTGTGTAGTATTATTTTAAGCAGACTGTGTTCTTCTATTGTTGTGACTTAGATGAAGTTCAGAGCACATTTTATGACCAATTCATGCAAAAATCCACGTAATCCTAAAGGGTTCACATACTTTTTCTTGCAACTGTAGGTAGTGGAATGCAGGGCAGTCAAAAGATCAGAGATGAGAGGGAAACGGGGAGTGGGGAGTTAAAAGCAGAGGCAATTCATGCAAGATAGGAGAAGCATGAGATCCTTGCCTAATGATCGCATTGTCCTGGCAACAACCACTATCTGGACTGCTGGAACTGCCCTTACTAAGTGGTGCAGTCATGTGATGTTTTGCTTCATGACCAGTTGCTTAGTGATGAAAATTCCAGTCCCAATTAGAGCTGTAGCCCAAGGACTACCATTGGGCCCAAAAGCTTTTCCAACATGTATACTAGCTTATTGCTCAAATTTCAGTACAATCTCAGTGCTTGGAGTTAGTTTGCCAACAATTCTCCTTTATGTAGCAAAGAATGTAGGAAATCAGGAGTCCAGGCAGTTTAAATGAATATAGGTTTATTATATGCTAATGCTGTCTACAAGAATCTGAACTACTAACGGTAAAGCAAATTGGTGGTAGATAAGAGTCAACAGAATTCAAGGTGGACTTAGATCTCTTATGGGTACAAAGGGACTCAAGACTAATGATATGTTTGACACCTCCTTCAGGCTCTGCCTGGTCATCCCCTACAAAGATACAGTTATCTTTTCTGCTTTATCATTTTAAATCTGAAATTAAAATAATTGAAAATATAGTTTGTCATAAGGTTGTCATGAAATTAAACATACAGAGATGATACCAAATCATTCTGTTCCAGAGAGGTATTTGAAAAATCATTAACACTTTTTATGTAAAGACACTTCTGTTTCCAAAAAAATGGATCTAATCCATGATACATCTCATCATATTTAACTCTCTTTTATACGAGCTGGACTTAGAATCTGCTTTTAATCAGATAGATTGGACATTTAAAAAAACAGCCACTTATTAAAAGACGAAGCAGATGAATTTTATAACAGATAGTCCTCGACTTATGACCACAATTGAGACCAGAATTTACATCAAAAGTCCTTGCAGTCATGTCAGATGCAATTTTATGACAATTTTTACAGGGGTTAAATGAATCATACTGTCATTAAGAAAATTACATGGTCATTAAGTGAATCCAGCTTCTTCAATATGGTGTAAAAATAAATTACTATATATATATATTATCATTTACAAGGTCTATTCTGAAATGGTTTAAATCAGTGATTCTCAACCTTTCTAATGGCGCGACCCCCCCATGACCCCCTTTTTTTTCAGTGTGTCCGGAAAAGTATAGTGCGAAGGAAGCGGGAGACTTCACCCAGATGCCGCCATTTGGGTTCTTTTACCCTCTGCGCATGCGCCAAGCGTTCTGCGCATGCGCAGAGGGTAAAAGAACCCAAATGGTGGCGTCCGGGCGGGTGGGCGAAGTCTCCCGCTTGTGTCGCTACCGGCTATCCGGCGACCCGCAGGCACGGCCGAACCGGGAGCATTTCACCCCTGCAAGTGACGGTGGCACCAAGATGGCGGGCTAACGTGCGCGGCGACCCCTGTGAAAGGGTTGTTCGACCCCCAAAGGGGTCGCAACCCACAGGTTGAGAACCGCTGGTTTAAATTGTGTGGGTTTTTTAAAAACAGACTGGCATCTAGAATTTATTTTCTTTTAGAAAGTATTTGAATTATTCATCATGAAATGTCACATGATGCATCATCTGCATTCCACAATGTGAAGCTGTTGTCTCATGACAAAATTAGAAAGGACAAAAATAATGGTTCTTACTGAGATTGCTGGGAGTCCAACACATTTGGAGAGTAGCAGTATTGGGAAGACTGTGATTGGGAATCATATTGAAGTGGCCAAAAGAATGAATGCAAAAATACTAGTTGTGTTAAGGATGGTTCAAAAGTCCTCTGGTAAACTCATAATCTAATATTGGACCCTTATCTAAGATAAGTGTTTTCTTTATGACCCTTGGTTTTATGTAGAACACAGAAAAATCTTACTATTTTTTTTCATTAATAACAATGAACTTTCGTTTTATTCTAACAGGAGCTGTTTAGAGCTGGGGAACTGAAATGGGGAACAGATGAAGAAAAATTTATCACCATTCTGGGAACTCGAAGTATATCTCACTTAAGGAAGGGTGAGTAGTACTAAGAAGAGTAGTGATGGGTGTTTTTAATAACGGCTTTAATAAATATGTAGATGCACACTAAGCTAGAATGTTATTTTTGAATATTTAAATTTCCCCCTTTTGTAGCCGTCTTAATTGTCCTGCCCATATGTTGAGGAATGTGTATGTTTAGATGTGTGTTTTCTAAGCTTGTTTGAAGAAGCTAAAAGTAAGTAATATGTAATAATTAAAATGTAGATACTACTTTTACTTCTCCTTTGTTCTTTCAGTTTTTGACAAATACATGACTATTTCTGGTTTTCAAATTGAAGAAACAATTGATCGTGAAACATCTGGTGCACTTGAAAAGCTGCTTCTGGCAATTGGTAATGTATAGTCCTATTCTTGATGAATCTTAAGCTTGTATATACTAGGCCTGTGTTATCTAGCAACATAGATTCTATTAACTAAGTGGGTGGCCTCAAATCGCTTCAGGACAGTGTTGTAGGAGAAGTTTCCTGTCAGTTTTTTCCTGCAGCTCTGACCAAAGAACTTCCAGGCTGGGTGGTTTATGGATTGCTGACATTATACTCCAAAGTTGCCCAATCTGGAAGACCTTCATGCGAGCTACAGAGTCTTTGGACTGAGCAGCTGCACTGCAGACATCAGTTCTATTGCTCTGTAAGTTATAGATATGGTATAAAGCCCCTTATTGCAAGCCCAAGAGGCACTGGGCTGAGCAGCTGTGAAATGGATGGTCATACCATACAAGGAGCAGGTGCCACCCATAGTCACCTAAGCAGTAGTGGCATGATTACTGGCGTATGGCTGTGTGTGCTGCAGATATGTTTTAGAACAAATATGCTCCAAAGCACAGCTAATTCTCCCAAGTAGTTGATGACTCCTAAGCAGTGTCACCATCTCTGCCTCGCGATTGCTCAGATGAAGCCCCTTTAATTGTGAAGTTCCTGCTTAGTCACCAGTTAGCCAGTCAGTGGGGGAGGGTAGTGGCATGGCCATGTTAGCCAGGAACTTTGGAAGTTCTTAACTGGCTGGCCCATATAAAAGGACAAGCCAACCCAAAGTTCCCTGAGAGGCTGTGGGTTGGTGATAACCATCTTGCTATGCATGTCACAGGTAGCTCTGCTGGGTCTCCTTTTTTTTTTTTTTTGCCATGTACATGTATACATCCGAACTAGACTGTGTTGTTTCTCTGTGTCATATAATATATGTGGGTATATGCATATTTTTTTCTCAAGTTTATGTAGTGTATATTGGAGGTGGTGACCCTTTGAGAGCTGTATGCAACAAAATTTCATTTTAATGTATGCCAATTAGTGTACATTTAAAATGACAATAAAGTTAGTCTAAGTCTAATCTCTTCAGACCTGGTAAGCTGAACAACAGAGGACAGAGGATGGGGGGAAGGGGAAGGGAAGAGAAGTAATTTGAAAGTATAGCAACTTGCCAAAAATGAAGATGAAGAACGCTAATAAGTAAGTAAGTCAGAATGTAGCATATTAAACTTCCCAATAGTACAAAATATTGATGGTACAATTCCTCTACTATAAGGAAGGTTGGATTAAGAGAACAACTGGCTTAAAGTTACTCATAAGCCCTTCAGTTAAATGAACAACTAACCTGCATCTTCTTTAGGCAAATCCAGTGTCAAAGATTGCACTATACTTCTGATCAGAGAATTGTCAAGGGTTGTTTCTGTTAAATTCCCAGTTTAAATAGATAATAATGTGTGATAGAAATTGTGGATCAAATAATTTATGGTAAATACTTGAAAACTACTTTGCTGTGTTTAGGGGAATAAATGCCATTTATATAGCTGTTTGTCATCTGATAAAGTAATGTTAAAATATTTTGTGATTCAAATAGATTGTTTTTCTTCTAGTGAAGTGTGTCCGAAGTGTTCCTGCCTATTTTGCTGAATGTCTCTTTTATGCAATGAAAGTAAGTATTTATCATTTTTAAATAAAATCTACATCTTCAAGCACTACTATTTAAACCATCTCACACTGACAATATCTAAGTTACTTTCTTGAACACAAATATTTTCACTTCTTGTTATTCCATGTATATTTATTCAGAAGTAAGGCTGATTGGGTTCAGTGAACTTTATATTTTAAGAACACATCTGTAGGATTTCAGCCTCAATTTACTCTTGGAAATACTTGAAAAGGAGATAATAAAACGAAATGAGGAAAACATTTCATTTTATGGATTTTTCAGCTCTCTTGGTGTTTGTAACATATACAATATTTGAAATATACATTTGAGTATTGAGTGATAATTATTAGTTGATCTGATGTGAGGTGTTCATTATATAATCCATTTTTAATATGTTGCTTAAAAACATGCAGCAATTTCTATGTAGCGGTAGTCATTTTTTAGTTTTGTTGGTCTTTTTGTTTTGTGAATTTTTATTTTACCTGCGTTGAAGTTGCATTACAGCAGGGGTTCTAAAACTGAAGGTAATTTTCTCCAAGGGACTAATGTATATACGATTTTTTGATTTGATTTTTTATTTATCAAATTTATTTATCATTCATCTTGTGGTTCAGGAGACTCTGAGTGACTTGGGCATAGAGTGGAGCTAATGGACCAATTTGTAATTGCTTTCTTAGCAAGTTGAGAATCCAGTTTGGGATTGTCCCTACTGTGACACTGACAGAGTCTGGCTTTTTTTTTATGAGGGTAATGACACTATTCAAGGCTGGGAAAAGGGGTCATTGGGTCCAACAGTTTAAGAACCTTTGTTATTAAAGCAATAAAAATTAAAAAAAAATGAATTGTTCCTCTTTGTTATTAAAGCAATAAAAATTAAAAAATGAATTGTTCCTCTTGAGTTGCAAAAATTTCATACATCATGCTAAGTCATTGTTTAGTTTTAACTGTGGTTTGTTGAATAAGACATTTTGTCTCAGTGGCTCCAGCGGAAAGAATTAAGTAATGGGAATTGGTAGAATTACTGCCCAGCGCTCTTAATCGATTGCTTAACTTTGTTTTACTAGGGAGCAGGCACTGATGATGATACATTGATCAGAATTATGGTTTCAAGGAGTGAAAAAGATCTACTTGATATCAGGCAGGCATTCAGAAGGGATTTTGCAAAAAGTTTGCACCATGTAATTCAGGTAAATTTTACCTTACCCATGATTATTAATTCACATTATTTGTAACAGAAAATACTGCTGCTTCATGTGATAATTTTCTTAAGAGTATGTATGTATTACAGTCTGCCAAGCTTTGAGTTGTTTCTGCTTAGATTAGTTAAAACAGAAGAATTTTAATCATAGTTTGTTTTATTATTTATTTATATGTAAAATGTATGTCCCACTCTTCTTCTAGGAGCTCAAGATTTATACCCACCACAACTCTGTGGCATTTAGGGCTGAGATAGTGATTGCTCCCAAATCACCTAATTAGCTTCTATGGCTTCTATAGCTGAGGGTGACCTTGAATCTGACACATCTGATCATTCCCCCTTAGCCTACCTAAATACTCATTCTTGTATAGACATTTTATCAAGGGCAACAGCATATTTAAACATTTTTTTTGTTAGAACTTATCATTTACTACTAGTAGTATTTGTAGATAGTGTTGGTTTTGCAGCTGTAGATTTCTGATGAACAAAAATACTTTATTTAATAGTACCGTATGTGTACATCATATGATTAGAGAATAGTCATACAAATAGCAATACTAGAAAAACGGTCCTTTTTTGAGAATATATGGACTCATTGTTGGTTGATCCTTTATAGAAAGATACATCTGGTGACTACAGGAAGGGGCTTCTGCTGCTGTGTGGAGGAGAAGACTAGTGAAGTCTACAATAACACAGAGGACACAATCTCAAATCATGCCTGGTGCCTTTTCCCAGTTGTATGGCATTTAGATAGATCTGCAGTCTTCTTTGTATCCATGCTGGCCTTTTTAAGCCAGAAGCAGTGTACTGTTGTTAATCACATATTATGATGCTTCTTCTTGCACTGGCTTGCTTATGTAGGATTATTTTCCTTACCAGGGAAGTTATGTTGTTTCATGCATTTATTTTACATAATTGAAATTTAAAATCAATAGAACAAATTTGGATCCAATATTTCATGTGTACATTCCTTATTGAAAAAAAAATTGACAAAAGTGCCTTTAAGTAAATGTGTTATTTTTAAAATCAAAAGCCCGAAATCTGGGGTGTTTCTAGGCAAAGCTTTTATTATGCAATTAGTGCTTACTAAAGTTTCACAGTGGGTCCAGATCAGGGATGGGTTCTGCTTTTCTTCACTGCCGGTTCACTCAGTGATGTGATGCGACGGTGCGCGCGCTTCGCGCATGCACAGTGCTTTAAAAAAGCTGCGCATGCGTAGAAGCAAAAAACAAGATGGCGGCGCCATAGGCGCCGCTGAAATAACCTGTTTGGGGGCGTGGCAGGCCTGGGTCGCTGCCGGTTCTAGTGACCCAGACTGCCAAGTTACTACCGGTTCTATAGAACCGGTCCGAACCGGGAGGAACCCACCTCTGGTCCAGATGACACTCTTTTCCTGGAGGAACTTACCCAGAGTTTTCCACTGCTGTTTCTGATTGTTTTCCTCAGAAGAGGAAAAGCTATAATAATTGCACAATGTCTTTTGAGAGGATAGTGTTGATAGTTGGCTATCTAGGAACATCCCTCCATTTCAGCAAAAGTGGAAGTAAAATACATTCCAAGAAACAAAACCAAATTTCCTCTTAGCTAAACTTGCACGATATATCTTGCACTTTTTATTCATTTTAAAGAACATTTCTGCTAATAGATTTAAAATTGTGAACTATGCATTAACTGTCCTCATCTAATGTGATTTTGGTACAATTAAAAATGTTTATAACCTACTAAATGGCTAAGTTGTCTCTATGGTACTCTGAGGACCAATAAAAGGAATACAGCTAGGCGCACTGTGAATACATCGATTTACTTAAGCTTAAAAAATGTTTTCCACCTTGTTGGATCTATCTTTAACCATTAGAAAGCTTTATTCACAATCTCTGGGTCTTTTATAATTTCAGTCTAGGTTTTTTGTATGCTTACATTCTCCTGAAGATTAGAAACATTTTGAAAATGTACCAATATTGAATAATATGCCTTGTATATTATTTCAAGAAAATTGTGTAGAACACAAACATACATATTGAGGGAAACATCTAAGTTAGTAAATCTCTTAACTGATATTCCTGCTTTAATAAAGTGTAAAATATCTCTGTAAATGCAAAGGAGAAGAGGAGCACTGGTTCGCTGACGTGTTCAAATGCCATAAAGCTAAAAAATTACTGCTATGTGAGGATAAAGGATTACAGTTAATAGTACGTAGTTTCTGTCCTATTGCCAATATTAATGCTATTATGTTGAAGGGTGTGGTGAGAATACTGTTCTGTACTTCAATTAGGAATCAACTTTGAATCCAGTTTAGAATGGGAACATCTTTAACTTCTTCAAGCAGGAGTGCCAGTATCTCATTTTGTGTATAATCCTTATGTGATTTATTTTACTCTTTATCCTAACCTTTTGCCGGACAGTGGAAGAGAGGAGCTGCAGTTTTCTTGAGCAATAGAATAAAGCAGGGGTCCCCAAACTTGGCAACTTCAAGACTTGTGGACTTCAACTCCCAGAATTCTCCAGCCAGCATAGCTGGCTGGAGAATTCTGGGAGTTGAAGTCCACAAGTCTTAAAGTTGCCAAGTTTGAAGACCTCTGGAATAAAGAATGAATAGGAACAGGCTTCTCAAACAAATGCAGAGTAGCCTGAAACACTTCCAAGTTGAGCATTTGGCTACAAATTAAATGGGAGACTTCTTGTATAACTCTGTCATTATATTTTGCAAAATAACTTTATCCAGAGGTGTTGACACTCAATGAATAATCAAATGGTAACAATATTTATGACACTATTACAGTGAGAACATTACTGGATGCCCCTGCATTTTTAAAAGTAATGATTAAAACCAATAAGGGAAGTAGAAATTGTTAAAACTACCAACCAAGATCTGAAGGTGGAATAAAAAGCATTCAAATAAAGGTAAATTTCACAATGCAGATTACTGAAAATACCGATATTGCAGGATAGGTTTATTGCTTAATATAATAATATTAATCCTCAGGAATAGGGCATTATCTGGGGTTAAACAAGCATTCTTGTTTAACCCGTGCTACACAAAAAGGGATTTTTGCTTCCCGATTACACAGGCTTGCTGGCTGGGGAATTCTGGAAATTGAAGTCCAGACATCTTAAAATAACCAAGATTGAGAAACACTGTACTATGGGATCTAGAAAGCAACGTAGACTCTTGAAGAACCTAATACAATTTCATCCTGCCTCTCAACAGACCTACTTTGAAACTGCTGAAGGTCTCACTCTGCATCTAAAAATGTGAAGTGATACAGCGTGATTGTAAATTCATGAAGTTACATGAAGATATTTAAGAACCCAAAAAACTGAAAAGCATACATCCAGCTTCATAAAGATGCTGATTCATGATTTATTTTCTTTGTTCCTCATCATCCACCAACATTTTTTCTTTTAATCGAATCTATCATGTTCAGTCCTATTCAACCCTTCTTCTATCTCTGCTAATTCTCCATTTTAAAGAAAATTAGAAATAATTTTCAGCTACATTCAGCTTTAACTCTCTTTGGTATCAGAGGGAAAAAAGGGGAAAGCTTTCACTATTAATATTGATGTTAGACCTTCAAGGTAGGTCAGGCCAGGAAACATATCTTGCAAGAAATATTGGAATTTTGTTTTATTGATGTTGTCTATAGTCACAGAAGTCATGAAAGTCTGGTATTACTTTCCCTCTTTCTTATACCAAAGAGAATGAAAGTGGAATTATTTTAAGCTGCTTCTTAATACCTTAAGACCATGTCAGGCCTGGATGGAAATGGCATTGGTCATGTTTTTTAATGATCTCCAGGAATGGAATGGGGGTAGTGCATCCATCCTTGCTTTGCTTGACCTCTCGACAACCTTTGATACCATTGACCATGGTATCTTTATAGAGCGGCTTGGTGGGGGTTGGGAGTGGGAGGGTTCTGTGTTGTGCTGGTTCACTTCTCTGCAGCCGCTCTCAGAATTGATAGGAAGTGAGAGGTCTATCCCTTGTCCACTGCTTTGTGGGGTTCCACAGAGCTTGGTACTTTCTCTGCTTCTGTTTAATATCTACATGAAGCCACTGGTTGAGATAATCCACCACCATGGACTGAGATATCATCAATATGCTGATAGCGCTCAACTGTTTGTCTCAGCCCATAGTGAGTTAAGCGATGCAGTGACCTCTCTCTTGTGTTTGGAGGCTGTTAAGGGCTGGAATGGGGAGTAATGGGCTGAAATTGAACCCTGACAAAACTTGGCTCTGGATTTGGGATTCTTTGGTCCATGGAGAATTGCCATCTTTGGTCTTGGATGGGTCCTCAGACAGACCCAGTGTGTAATTTGGGGGTTCTCTGGGCTTATGACTCTTGCTCAAAGAGCAGGTGGCAGTCGTGACCAGGAGGGCCTTTGCACAACTGTAGGTTGTGTGCCAGTTATGTTCTTTCTGGACCAACAATCCCTGCTCACAGTCACTCATGCCCTAGTCACCTCCCATTTTGACTATTGCAATGTGTAATACATGGGGTTGCCCATGAAAAGCATTCAGAAACTCCAATTGGTTCAAAATGCAGCAGCTGCATGGTTTTGTGCAGATCTAGATATGCACATGAGTCATCTCTCCTGTGGGAGCTGCATTGGCTGCTGATTTGCTTCCAGATGCAATTCAAGGTGCTAGTTGTCACCTTTAAGGGCTTTCATGGCTTGGGATCAGGTTATTTGAAAGACCATCTCTTCTCAGTTATATCCAGCAGATCTAGTAGAGTGGGGAGGCAGGGAATGTTGCAGGGCCTTTCTCAGTACATCTGGCAAAACCCAAAAGAAGGGTCTTCTCCATGGTGACTCTGTCCCTTCAGAACATCATCCCTGCAGAGATTAGACTGGCCCCCACTTTCACAAGGACCTGAAGACCTGGTTCTGTCAATAGGCCTAGGGAACCGAAAGCGGGATGGAGCCTATCAAGTGGTTCGTTTAATTGTGTGTTTTCGCCAGGGTTGGTGGTGGGGATTACTGGTTTTTATTCTTTTATGTTGATTTTTTTTATTGTTTGTAAGCCATCCAGAGTCACTGAGAATGAGTGGGCGGCCATATAAATCAAATAAATAAATAAATAAAGGGAAAGGGAAAGGGAAAAGTTTCCCCTGTTCAGTCATTTCTGACTCTAGAGGGCAGTGCTCATCTCTGTTTCTTAGCCAAGAGAGTCAGCATTGTCCAAAGACATTTCTGTGGTCATGTGACCAGCATGACTATACACTGAAGCACTCAGAACACTGTTACCTTCCCACCAAAGTAATACCTATTTATTCACATTTGCATGCTTTCAAATTGCTAGGTGGGCAGGAGCTGGGGCAAGTAATGGGAGCTCACCTTGTTGTATGGCGCTGGATCTCAAACCTGGGCTGTCAGTTTTCCAGCTGACAAGCTCAGCATCTTTAACTGCTGAGCCATCACACACCTATAAACAAACAAACAAACAAGCAAACAAACAAACACTTCTTTTAAGTATGATAGTCTGACTATATAACTACTGTGGATTGTGTTGTAGTTTATTAGTAAACCTTGACTTGTTTTTGGCTTGGAAGTGGACATTGCTTTGCCCTTGAACTTTCCCCTCCTATTTATGCTCTGCTTCCTTTATTTAAAACCACATTTTTCCTCCACAGGATTTGTAACATTCTGAGGTATGTTTTGATTAAGTGGTTTGTAAGCCAAGATTTATGCTTCAACATGTTTGAGAGCATAAGCAAATGTACTTTATTCAATAAACTTTGGTACACTATCATGGATTAATGAGTGTGAATATTTGGCCAGTGACTTTATTATCGTCTATATTAACAGATAGATATATGGCTGACCAGAAGATGGTGGTGGTGAGTTATTTATGCCTTTATCAAGTTTTCAGGGATCCAACTTTTTTTTAAATTTTCAAGCCAGAGAGATTGTGTTTCCACAATCTCAGTTTCCAACCAGTTTCCAACCAGTAGACATCAACCTCTTTTTTAGATATATGTTTTCATTCTGTCTAAAATAAAAGTATCCTATGTAAATATTAATGCTTTTCTGAAATTTTAAAAAAAGGAGCTTCATTTATTTAATTTAAGAAAATTTATATCGCTGCCCAACTCACTCTCAATGACTCCCAGGGATTTACAAAGATAAAAAGCTCATATAAAAACAATAAAAAGCAGCAACGCCCACTCTTCTGATACTAGACAAGTTTAGTTTCTAATTAAACAGATACAGCAGAGGGGAGAGCTAGTCATCTGCATTTACCAGAACAAGCCAAGAAACACAGCAAAAATAATCATTTTGACAATTGAGCTGAAAGTCTATACTCAAGCATCCCCGTTGAACCGAAACAAGCCTCTCATTGTTCAATGCTGGCAGAGCCCTTGAGAATACTGTCTTGAGTTCCAGCATAGAAGAAGTGAAATATGCAATACAGAAATTAAAAAAACAAAATATTCTCCTTACTACATTTAACAAGCAGCTCATTCTATGTTTCACAATCAGTTGCATATATATTTTTGTGTATCTTCTTGCAAATAATCTGTTTACTTTAGAAACATTTTTAAAATTATTTTTGGTACGGTTTTGTAATGCAATTACATCATCCAGAAACCTTGGATAGTTATAAATTTCTTCTCCATTCAAGCTGAGTGAAAGGGAAAATGCCACCAGCTGACACTGCTTATAAATTTTGTCAGAGCTTCAGTCGAGGCATTTGCCGGGAAAGTGACAGGCTGAAATTGAATGCAGTGTCTATAGGCCATAATAGCTGAGCACAAAGAAAACTTGACAAGCTCTGCTTGTCATGATGGACTAAGAGAAACTCTGAACTCCTTGATCTGTACAACTATAAAGAAGAATAAGGGATATCATCTTTTTGCATCTTTGTGTTGCTTTACTGTCAGGATTTGGAAATAACAACAGCAGCCAAATAACCTAAATGATAAGTGTTCAGTTCCTACAGTAGCTCTGGCATAATGTATCTTTGGATAAGAAAAAAAGAATGACAAAAGCAACAAAATAAATCATCTCAGTAAGAGCAATCAGGCCTAATGAAACAAACAAAATGTTAAAAAGTTATGATATTTATGTAGTTACTTATCAAGCATATTTAAATTATATTAAAGTAACCAAAATATCTTTACAATCCCCAAGGCATATCACAACTTTTGAGCGCCTCTGATGTTTGGAAATTGAAAGTTGAATTGACATGCCCTAATAGTACAATAATAGTATGTTTTGGCCCTTCAGGTACCATTGTCTGTGCTGATTGAGGATGATGTAATAGTTCATCACATTTTATAAAGCCAAAAACATAGGCTTGCCCAAAACTGAACTCTTAAGCTTTCTGAGATATTACCTTTGTATATCCAACCCAATGCTTAGGAAGAAATCCCGTCCTGCTGCTAGCTCATCTAATGTCATGTGAAGCATGTCTGCAATGCTGTGTGGATGCTGTGAGGAGATTTTAAATGCACCTAAACATTGGCATCCTTCATCTTTAGGTTTCAAGCTCAAGAGAAACCAATTTTCTATTCAACAGAAATTTTGCCATCTCTAAAGGCTGAGAAACACAGATGGTAAGCATGACTGCACCTTTTCTCAACGCATCTGAGGTAATTGCCAAAAGTCATCAACAAAAAAATAATTCAAGAAAAGTTGTAACCTTATCTAATCCTATTACTCAGAAAAGAGTAACAAGCATAATTAGGGTAATACAAATTAGTCCTATGAAGAGAGATAGAAGGAACTAGGAAAGTTTAGCTTTGAGAAAAGAAGTCCAGGATGGGTTGCATATGGTCAATTTCGACACGTGGAAAAATGTTACCCAGAAGATGATCAAGATTTGTTCATCTTTACAAAGTGCAGGATAGAAAATGACACCTTCTAACCACATGAAGAAAATTATTGCTGAATGCTAGAGCAAAACAACTTCTTACCAAAGGAGTCTGGTGGTGGAATTAATGGCCCAGAGATATGGATTAATAGCCTTTATTTAATTTGTTTAAATAGAAGCTAGACAATTCTTTTTCAATTCCTGCACTGAAGTGGTTATTCAATGACCTAAATGCCCCCTTCCAATTCTATGATTTTGTGACAAAGAAAAGATGCAAGTGTTGCTTTCTAGAAAGTGCTGAAAAAGAAAAAAATATGTGTGCCACAAAACAGGGGTGGGGATGGTAGGTAGAAATGGAGGAAATGGAGAGGAATTAGATATGTCCCAAATGTGCCACTGGATATAAGATGGCTAACTGTAAATTCAGGAAACTAATACAAAACTGTATAAATACTGTAGCAGAGATTTAGAAAAAGTGGTCTTAGCATAGACCGTAGTCTACAATGAAGGTGGAAGGACTCATGTGCCCTCTTTTGAATGCGTCTTCAAAAATGGTCATCAAACAATTGTATAATTTTTGATGATTATACAAAGATGGGAAAGAATAAGTGTAAAAGAACATCAATGGAATCTATTTTTTTAAATTTAAATTTAGATGTAAATAGGGTAAATTTAATTTTGTCCAGTCCCCACCTATTGATTAGTAAATTATAGCTATAAGATAAAAGATTAGGTGGGGCTCTCTGTCCCTAAATTATTCATGCCCTTGCTGGTCTTACCAATTTCTGATGACATCATAGATGTATCTAGTATGCTTACCAGCAATCCAGAAGTGATTTGCTCTGGTCTCCTTCCAGGATGGTTTCTAAGCTTTGCAGTCTATCTTACAAATTTGAAACATTCATATACAAGAAGATGCATTTAAAACAATTTGATTAAAATAGTTAGGAAAGATCTTGTTTTCATGCCAAATGGTTTGCTACAAAAGAGGCTTGAACTCAGAGTGAATCTTTGTAGGAAATTAGCCTATTGCAAATCCATGGAGGAGATAGTGCTATTTAATCTTCCCAGTTTTATAGCCCATTTAATTAAAGATGGCAAGCTCATCACATTATCAGGTGTGAATAAATGAACTTTGTCAGTTCAGGCAGCGATTTTAAAGGAACCACACTTTACAGAATATATATATATTCTGTATATATATATACACATATTTTTACATATTTTTACATATTTTTACATATAGAAACAGACTGTCGTTGTAAGCAACTGCCTGGATGGCCCCTGGAGGGGCCGAAAGGCAAAAAGGAAGCAGTATGCTCCCTCCCATATTTGGGTATACCAGGTGATTTAACAGAGAAAAAAACACACACACATATATATATCTACACACGCACACACACACACACATATACATCAGGGGTGGGTTCTAACTTACCTCGCTGCCGGTTCACTTCCTCCCGCGCCACGTGGCCGTGCCTCATGGGCGCGCGCCCGCTTCGCACGCACCCATGCGCAATGCAAAAAAAAATAAAAAAAATCAATTTTTTTTTAAAAAAAGATGGCGGCCCCCACGTGGGCTATAACTTACCTCACTGCCGGTTCGCTTCCTCCCGCACCACGTGGCCATGCCTCATGGGCGCGCACGCATGCGCAGTGCCGAAACATTTTTTAAAAAACCCCCAAAAATATTTTTTTCCAAAAAAAAAAAAAATCCCCCAAAAAGAGATGGCGGCACCCATGGACCGGCACCGACCGAACCGGATCCGTGACATCATCGTGACATCACCAGTGGGTCGCTACCGGTTCAGGCAAACCGGTCCAAACCGGGAGGAACCCATCTCTGATATACATATACTAATAATTGCGATCTGCTTAAGACAGATTAAATTGTTTTTTTAACAGTAAATAACACAATTTTATAAAAGCTACACACCAGTTCCATTAATATTGCTACTTCTAACTCTCTTATTCACCATACTCACTACAGCCCTAATGATGCTTCCATTATAACTAAAAGAAGATAATTTAGCATCAGTATTAGATAGACAGTAGTAGTGGGGAAATGAGTGAGTTACATTAAAAGAATGCTCTGTGAGATGCCTTCAGTTGTGAAGAGACATAACATAATTGCACACAGAGGAAACAAAGCTTAAACTTAGCAGTGTCTAGACAGGCATTTATCTATCTCTACCTAGTAGGACCTCGAATCAGATGTTCTTTCTAATTCAAATGACTAATTTACTCCAAAATAATCAGACATAGCTGATGAGCTGTGGTTGACTGGATGTACAGTATCCTACATTGTACTGGCTTGATTAAGACAAGACCATCAGAATGGCTTATTATGATTTTCCCATTGTGTATTTAGCTGCCTACTAGAGCAATTTACAGAACTATGTCTAAAAGCTAAAGACGTATGCATCAATTTTTTCCTCCCAGGGATATTTGTATTTCTTGTCCATCAAGCTTTTTCTCTCTCCTCTTCCATAAACACTATCTTCCATGCAAACAAAGTTTTAAGGCTCAGTTTATCCACAATGATTAACTTGGTTACTAGCAACTCATTTTTGCAGTTTGCACCTTACATAAACACAAAACTAACCACACGGACAAGTTCTGTACAATTCATTAAGCCACAAAAATGAATTAAGTTAAAACCAACCAAGGCTAGCACATTATGCAAATGCAACCACCAGGTCTTTAATTGAGCTGATCAAGTGTGTTGTGCAAATGCAACCTATAGATCATTTCAAAAACCATCTGGAATAGGAAAAGTATATAACAACAGCTAGCAGTTCTTTACAAAAATCACTGCCAGTGTTCAAAGGCTTGGATAAAATATTATTATTCATTTAAATTGATTTGTATAGTGATCCATCTTACTAATGAGACCCTGTGTGGAAGTAAAGGGAAGACGGAGAAGCTTTGAGGGACAGGACTGAGTCCAGGACAGGAATGTAACGTGAGTAAATAGCTCAAAAAACAAAAAACAGAAAACAAAACCCTCCTCCCTAGTTCTTACAAAAAATAAAGAGAGGAAAGAAGAAAACACATTCAGACTTGCAAGATTCTGTTACTATAGCTTTAAAATAAAAAATAGTACTGACCTACATTGGATTCCTGCTCTTGTTACTTGGAAGAGATTACTGCAGCTGATTAAAAAAATGTAATATAAGTACAATTTAAAAATGCATCTTACAATCAACTAAAACACAAAGTGGCTGCTGAATGTATTTATTAAATTTATATGGCCATTCATCTCTCAAAAACGATTCTGGATAGTTGACAGTTAAAACAGGATTAAAAATAAAATAAAAACACAACCAATAATCATGAAAATAAGTTACATAAGTTAGTAATAGAGAACAGCCATAGGGTCCCACAATTAACATACTATAGCTAGAAAAAAGGCTTATTCACACTCTCAAGGCCCCAGGCCTGACAGCAGTACTAAGATTTGAATGCCTTGTGAAAGGCTAGTAAGGTCAGGGCATGTCTGATCTCGGGGGGGGGGGCAGCGATGATGTTTTGGGTTGGCACCATAGCAAAAATATTGTCTTCCTACGTATGTCTCGAGAGAAATCACTCTCTTGCAATTGGACTCAGAGCATAACTCTCCTGCTGGATTTAATAGAACAGGATGACACCACTGGGGAGAGATGAGTCCTTAAGTAACCCAGCATCAAGCCATGAGGGCTTGAAAGGTAATTACCAGCACCTTGAATTGTACCTGGAAGCATACTGGTAGCCAATGCAACTTGAAGCTCAAAAATATATTATGTGTTTAAGCTAATGTATTTTTTTCCCTATTCATTTTCATTTGCCTGTTTTGTAGCTAAATATACTTTATTACCTTTATACCTTCATTTATCAGCTAGCAATGTGAGCCGACTAGTGTAGCACATTATCTTTTATTTTATCTAATTGAAGTGGTGCCCTCAACACTTTTAAATTAGAACACCGTCATATTTCTAACAAGGGAGAGTACATCAACTCTGCTTCACTTCTTTTAGATTCACAATTAAAAGAAACTACTGACGATTAAAAATGTCATTTGTGAAGACAGGTTGTAGAGCTTCTAATTATATGCATTAAAGTGAGGGTTTCTGATATTTAGAGAATTTCATGGACTCTTACTTATTTCGTGAACCACCTACCTAAACTGTCATGTCTCAAGAATGTATTTTACTAATGAAATTCTTTTGGTAGCCTTTGTGGCCTTGTTCTCAAAACAAACTAAGACATACCGGTAATTAGCTAAATTGTACTTTGGCTTAAAATGTTGGATTAATCTACTATATAAACCATGTTTTATGAATTAGTGAACTGTATGAACCCAGTCAATTATGTTAGGATTTTTTAAAAGTCATGTTTAACAATTCATAGGTTAGTGCACTCTGTGAATTCATTGTTAAGCAGGATCAGATCTCAACATATATCTCAGAATTCCAGCCAGTTAAATGCATCAGAGTTCACAATACATTAGCAGTGAAAAGAAGTTTAGGGCATCTCTTTCTGATACAATCCTTTTGTCTGAATCATTGGGCTCCAGAGCATCCAGAAGTCAAAGTAATATTTTTAAAGCAATGCCACATCAAGATAATATGAAGAGTAATTTGTAGGTACCGACAGCCCTAAAACCAAATTGATGACCTTCAGATGACTTTCTTGCTTACTTCTCTGAGTGTCATCTTCATTTGGAAAAAAGTCTTATAATGATGTCAAAATGGAAACATTTTCCCAGTCTTCATTTTGATAATCTTTTTTTTTTTAGCTTCTCCCAGGTTTTGTTTACAAAATTTTTTTACATGAGACGTAAATTAGATTCACATATCACGAAGTTTAATTTGACATATGTTTTGGTGATTTGTCAACAATATCCCTCCTATTACTTGAACGCATTTTCTGTAATCATCCAGCTACCTCTGTGTCACTAATGGAGACTATGATGCCTCAGTAATGGCTATTGCCATGAGATGACAGAAATGACCAGAAGGAAAACAACTTAAACAAACATGGTATATTCAGTGTGGGAACCAGATAATTAGATTAGATTAGATTAGATTAGATTAGATTAGATTAAATTAGATTAACAGAGTTGGAAGGGACCTTGTAGGTCATCTAGTCCAACCCCCTGCCCAAGCAGGAGACCCTACACCATTTCTGACAAATGGAAGTCCAATCTCTTCTTGAAAGTCTCAAGTGATGAAGCTCCCACAACTTCCGAAAGCAAGCTGTTCCATTGGTTGATTGTTCTCACTGTCAGAAAGTTCCTCCTTATTTCTAGGTTGAGAGGTAGCACAAATTTGTAGCAGGATAGCACTGACAACAACTTACAGTGAACCGCAGACATATTACGGTTCAAACTCACATTTGGTTGGGTTTGGTTGGACCTTCAATTTTGATTTGCAGTTGAAAATCATTAAAGTGCATAATGCTGGGAAGTAGGTGAATATTGTAGTGTAAGAAGAAAGCCATGGTCCATTCCACCATCTCCACTATTGTAAAGGATAAGGAAAGGGTTAAAGAGGCAATGAAACATCACCATCAATGAAAACAGCTATATGAAGACAGAGAAAAGGGCTCATCCATGAAATGGAAAAAATCTTTACACTTTGGATGGAATATCATATACAAAAGAGGAAGCCAATTAGCTTTGTCCTCATTCAGACTAAGACTCACAGATTTCTCAATACACTGAAGAAACAAGGAGGTGAGGAGTACAAAGAAACATTCATTCCCAGCTGTGGCTGATTTATGCAATTTCAGCAAAGTTTTAATTAGCATAGCATGCACACATCAGGTGAAGCTGCAAGCACTGATAAAGAAGCTGAACTTGATGATATCATAGCAGAAGCACATTTACCTGAACAGATATTCAAAGTGGATAAAACCAGGTTATTCCTGAAAAATAATGTGAGGGGGGACCTATATACACAAAGAGACTAAAGCAATGCCTGAACATGAAGCATTTAAGAACAGAATAACCTTACTATTAGGTAGAAATGTCTCCAAATTCAAGCTGAAACCATTTCTAATCCACAAATCAGAGAACCTCCATGCTTTTAAAAACATAAGCAAGCACACACAAATGGCCATTTATAACCAACACAATTTGAAGGCTTGGATAACACAAGTCCTCTTTGAAGATTGGTGTACAAATTGTTTTATTCTCCTGGGACTTCCAAGGGAGGTATGCCAAACTGAAAACTACTCCACAAAAGTGGAGGTGAGGACCATGGCCAAGAACAAGGAACTGGTTATTATTCTTAGTTCTTGGGGAGGCCTCTGAATAAGGAGAAGAAGGGAGATGGTCCATATGTGCTCTGGGTGGCTGCTCCTTTTGAGGAGATCATAGGACAGCAGTTTTTTGCAGTTTTGAGTGCCAGAAGACAACAGGATCAGCCTTTCTGTTCACAACTAATTTGATAAGTTAGATTTAAAGGCATTTTGAACTTTTTCAAATGTTGATCAGTTCATTAAAGGGTAAAAGAAATTGAGTATGTGAGGTAGAACTAAAATCTTAAGCCTAGTTGAGAACATGTGATTTTTGACTTAGTGACTGCTTTACTTAACAGCCGAGTTGGTAGTCCCAGATGTCATTAAACGAAGACTATCTCTATTTCATTCAGCCATATTTCTGTTTACTTATTTTTGTATAGCATATTATTCAAACACCACATGTTTGTTTTATTAGTTTGGATTAATAGTGCTATATAAGCCCAGTCACCCAGGGTCCCCTTTTAGTAGGTTGCCTTATGGATGTGTTAATTGGCCCTTTTATGCTCAGTGATCATGACATTAAATTGTTAAATAGTTTACTGCTTTGACTCATATGCACAATTTATTTTAACATGGCTTTATTTTACAACTAATAGCAGTTTCTGAGATGATTCAAGAAATTACTTCTACCCATGAACGTGTCATTTTCTATGGAATATGTGGATGTACATGAATGCAAATGCTTGGAAGCATGCCACAATTGTAATTAAAGTTTCAAAGCACTGTTCTTTTTTAAAAATACACATCAATGTGTGATTTCAGCTTCCATTCAAATAAACACACCTATATCTCATTTTTCCACAATCTCTTTGCTGCTAATATGTATGGGTATACAGTATGTATGACACACCCTTCTCTGCACAACATTTGAGTAGCTCCCTCTCTGCCCTCCACATGAAACAGTTGAAACAGCTAATGTGCATTTTTAACATTGTTTATTGCCATCTAAAAACATATTGGGCAGAAAACTGCAATCTCAGTATTTAATAGCCAGTTTCCTTTAACACATTGTCAGACAAAAATATAGCAGTGGGCAGAGATATTCTGTATTTTTCCTATCTATTCCTATTTGTTTTGATGAAAGAGATTTGGTTCTAAAAGTTCTGTCAAAAGAGAAGAGAATGTTGGAGAAATTTAGTGGCTAGAATAGCTCTTTCTAGAACTTAAGTGTTCACCGATAAGTCAGTTTTATGACTTAGTGCATGTGTGAAAACTAGAAAAAATCATTGAAACATTTCTCTCCCTTTGGTGCTACCATGATTTACTTATAAAGTCCACTAAACTCCAACTTGGAAATGTGGACTATTGTATTTTTTTTCTCACGATATTAATTTAAAACTCTTTTTATGCTGCCAACTGGCTATTGTGCTCAAGTACTATTTTTCTTTTTTAAATGAATGCAGATTTTCTCATGTATATTTTATAGACTTTCTCAAATAGCTGAACAAGTACCTAGAATACAATTCACTATGTACGATGAATATATTTTTTACAACAGTACTAGATGTAGTCCCTTCCAACTGCTGAAGCTTTTGAAGCATTTGTAGGTACTTTTAAATATTGTGATTGTTCTCTGGTGTGCAGCTTCATCTATTTATGGATTTACCTGATTGTTGCTTTAAAATCTTGCACATTTCCTGGAATGCTTTTGAAAGTAAGTCAGTACAATGATGCTTGAAACAAAGCAGAATAAAAAAATAATAATACAAGAATCTTAATCTGAACACATTTTAGTTTGGGACTCCGGTAGGACAGAGTGAGAACTGAGTCCTCACATCGATAAGAAGTCTAATAAAGTAAAGGTAAAGATTTCCCTTTTCCAGTTGAGTCTGACTCTAAGTGATGGTGCTTATCTCCATTTCTTAGCCAAGGGAGTCAGCACTGTCCGAAGACATTTCCGTGGTCATGTGGCCAGCATGACTCACAGGGCTCATTTGATTGTGTGTTTTCATCAGTGGGCAGGAGGATTACTGTTTTTATTCTTCTTTATTGTCTTTTTATTGTTTGTAAGCCATCCAGAGTCACTGAGAAGGAGTGGGTGGCCATATAAATCAAATACATAAATATAGGGAAAGGGAAAGGGAAAAGTTTCCCCTGTCCAGTCATCTGACTCTAGGGGCAGTGCTCCTCTCCCTTTCTTAGCCAAGAGAGTCAGCATTGTCCAGAGACATTTCTGTGGTCATGTGGCCAGCATGACTATATGCTGAGGCACAGGGAAAGCTGTTACCTTCCCACCAAAGTGGTACCTATTTATATGCTTTCAAACTGCTAGGTGGGCAGTCATTTTGATATGATTAGGTCCTCATTATAAAGGCAATCAGAAAATACTAGAAGTATGAACCATCTTAGGCTAGCAATTCTTTCACAATCTGAGCAATAGAACAATTGGAGTCAATAATCCAAGAAATAGAATATCACAGCCATAAGACTGCAAATACTATCATTTTGAGAAGACATATCCATCTACAAATATTACTCATTGTTTGAAGGTCAGAGTAGAGAAGTAGGTCTGTTTTCTAGATATTTTCTTTCTTGCTCATTCAGATGCAAAGAGAATGTACACTCTTGAAAGACATGAATTTAGAATCTTTCATAATGGCTCCCACAGTACCCAGCTTGCAAATTAACAACAAAAATATTAACCTAATACCTGTCAGACACCAACAGGAACTTCAGAAAACTGCCTTATATCAAATTCATCTTACTCCCTATTGCTGACTCTGAATAGCAATAATTTTCAAGGTTTTCAGATAACAGTTTTCTCAGCTCTGCCTTGGAATGGCCAACAGCTGAGCTTAGATATGTATGCAAAGCGTGCATTCTATAGTCTGGTGCAGCCTTTTGAACTGTGGAAAGCTTTCTGGATCTGCACCCCGAGGCTCTCCTGCTGCTTTTATCATCAAAGTTGAAGGTCAGGCAAACTAGCTTGAAGGGTCAGCCTGATTGCTTCCAAGATCCAGTCCAAGACCAGCCTGCATTTTGGCATAACTGTCATTTTTGTATCCACTTCAAAATAATGAGAAATTTGAAATTCATGGAAGAGTCATTATTTTTAATGACCAAATTTTTGGTAATTTTAAAGCCCTATATTTTTCTTCTGGATTACACAATCTGATTTAAAGAAACTGTTCCTGACTGTGCTATTGTTTGGGATTATCATTTACTATAATTCTATAATATTTGAGGGAGCTACTCAAATCTATCAGTTTCAGTATACACACTAAGTATTGCTACAAATGCCTATTCAGTAAATACATCAATCGCATAAATTGTGCAAATCATTTGCCAGACTCATTTCAAATGGTTCCTTGATTCCATTTAATTTCACTAGATAGCTTGGAGGAACTGTCATAGTCTATAGTTAATGAGCCGTGGTGGCGCAGTGGTTAGAGTGCAGTACTGCAGGCTACTTCTGCTGATCACCAGCTGCCAGCAGTTTGGCAGATCGAATCTCACCAGGCTCAAGGTTGACTCAGCCTTCCATCCTTCCGAGGTCGGTAAAAATGAGGACCCAGATTGTTGGGGGCAATATGCTGACTCTGTAAACCGCTTAGAGAGGGCTGTAAAGCACTATGAAGCAGTATATAAGTCTAAGTGCTATTGCTATAAGTGCTATAGTACTTATGCATGAGGAACACCTTGGGAAGGATTTGAGACAGATGCCCAAACTTGGAGCAACTGTGATGACTTCAAAGAATGGATTGAGAAGGCTTTGGAATTTGCACAGCCCGAGAAATTTGTGTCCAACTATATGGCAGCAACTAACCAAGTTTGATTTCAAAAAGCTAAACAAAGATTGGATTTGGTTAGAATTATAAAATAATTCTAGGACAATAAACTAATTTGTAGTTTTTTTTAAAAAAAATCCTAGCAGAAGCAATAACAAATAACTTGGACATTCTTCCCAAAAAAACAATACAAGTTTGTCGATGAGGTGATCAGAAGTTTGATTTGAAAAAAATTTACTTTTACAATTTTATCTACGTCTATGCAGTTAACTTGCATTATATTACTGTTTATCTGCAGTATAATATGTTTATTTTCCTATTATGCAGAGTAAAAATAACACATTTTCTTGAACTACCTTTCAAATAATTAATGTATGACAGATCTAAGAACTACTGGCACTAAAATAAAGTTTGTAATCTGTTCACAATTATTCTCCTGTATATCTAAATGTCTTATATATTTATATGTCTTAACCATACCACCTAAACATCTTATGTTCAGAAAAACTAGTTTACAACAATCATTCATTAGGAATTTCCTATTCTCTATTACTCTATTCCAGGGGTGAAATTCAGCAGCTTCTGACAGGTTCTGGACAGGGGTGGGTTCCTCCCGGTTTGGACCGGATTGCCTGAACCGCTAGTGACATCACAGTGACATCATGGATCCGGTTCGGTCGATGCCGGTCTGTGGGCGCCGCCATCTTTTTTTTGAATTTTTTTTGAATTTTTTTAAAAAAATTCTGGTTTTTTTTCTTCTGCACATGTGCAGAAGCTGAGTTTCCGGCACTGCGCATGCATCACCATCTTGTTTTCAACTTTTATTTTTCCACGAGGCATGGCCACGCGGCGCGGGAGGAAGCAACCGGCAGTGAAGTAAGTTAGAACCCACCCCTGCCCTTTGCCTCTTCCCATGCCCAGGTGGGGGAAAAACACCTCAGGGCACCCTAATCCATCTTCCCCAACCGGGAGGCTCGGCGCTCTCGGAGGACGATGTTTTGCCCAGCCTGGAAGTTACTTCCGAAGTGTTGCTCCAAGGCTCCGAGGCTCCGAGGAGCAAAACTTCCGCCCCCCCCCAAATCCCAGGCCCACAGCCCCCCAACCCTGCCGGCCCGCCTACTTTTCGCTCACTGGGGCGGAGAAAAAGCAAAGCCCCTCCGCACTTCAGAAGCAACTTCCAGGCTGGGCAAAACATCGTTCTCCGAGAGCTCTGCCACTTGGGGAGAAACCTCGCCAGCAAAGAAGCGCGGAAGTTCCAGCCCATCCGCCCCACGAGCAAAGCGGGTGGCGTGAACGAGAACACTTGGCAGCAGCAGGTTCCGCAGAGGAGGGGTGCCGTGGGTGGGGGAACCCCTGATCTCCCCTCACCTGCCCTCCATGCACGAAGACGAACCACCGCTTGCCTTGAACTCCTCGCCGCTCCCGCACTAACACTCCGGCCCCGCTCAACCGTGCTTCTTTGCTGGTGCTGAAGCCAGGAAGGCGAGAGGGGCGGCAGTGGCGGCAACGGTGCTCCAGAACAGCATGTGATAGGGGATGCGCCGCTGCCGGACCGGGCCACCCTCCCTCCCAGTCCCAGAGCACTTTCTTCCTTCTCCCGTTGCCAAGAAGAGAAAAAGAGAAAGAAAAGAAAAGAAAGAAAGAAAGAAAGAAAGAAAAAAGGGGAAGGAAGACAAGAAAGAAAGAAAGACAGACAGAAAGAGAGAGAGAGAGAGAGAGGGAAAGGAAAGAAGGAAAGGAAAGGAAGAACAGGCGCGGCAGAGAGTTGGGGGGCGGAAAGAAGGAAAGAAGAGGAAAGGAAAGGAAAGAGAAGGAAAGGAAAGAAGGAAAGGAAAGAGAAGGAAAGGAAAGGAAAGGAAAGGAAAGAA
>QLTV01002844.1:79334-101115 GCA_003457575.1 Thermophis baileyi | reverse complement strand
GGCAGGCAGATGTCTGCCTGGCTGGTTGAAAGTGCTGAAGAAGCTAGTCACAGTTCTCCTGGCCCAAGCCCTCGTCGCCACTGTTAGATAGTGGGTAGAGATGACAGGAGACAGACTTCCAAAGCAGCTCTTTATTTCAGCTCTTGTATCAGCAACCAGCAAAGAGCAGTCTGACAGCTTGCCCTTTTATAGGGAGCTGTCAGACNCAGGAAGATGTCTGCCTGGCTGGTTGAAAGTGCTGAAGAAGCTAGTCACAGTTCTCCTGGCCCAAGCCCTCGTCGCCACTGTTAGATAGTGGGTAGAGATGACAGGAGACAGACTTCCAAAGCAGCTCTTTATTTCAGCTCTTGTATCAGCAACCAGCAAAGAGCAGTCTGACAGCTTGCCCTTTTATAGGGAGCTGTCAGACAGACCAGCCAATAGCGTTTGAGCTTTTTCCCGCTCAAACGCTGGACCTGGTTGGAACCATGCAACACAGTTGAAACAGTTAGAACATAACACTATCTTTTGGGAAAAAATTGAGATTCTGCTGTATCTTTTGTATGAAATTCTTTAGGTACCTAAAGGCAACTATCGGGTGTCCCCATAGTCTTCTGCTATGCCCAGTTGTTCTTTATAGGTATCTCCTCCAAGATACTTGGCTATTGCTTATCATCTTGGCTGATCTTTTCTGAGCATACTCCAGTTTGTTAACATCCTTCCTAAAATCAAATACAGTATTCAGAACTGAATATACTTAACTACAAGTAATCCTTATTTAACAACAATAATTGGGACCAGAATTTCCATGGCTTGCTTGCTTGCGTATGTATGTATGTATGTATGTATGTATGTATGTATGTATGTATGTACAGTATGTATGTATGTATGTATCATATGGCATCCGCAGGGGTCATGCAATCACTGATATACAAATTTAATTTAAATAAAGTGTCAAGTCAACATGTATGCATGTATACATGTATGTATGTATGTATATATAAGATATGTGGACAATAAGAGATAATATATTAAATTAAGACAAAACCATAATAAAATCACCATATTATGGAGCCATAGAATTGCAATGGGATAGGTGTTATAATTTTATATCTAAGGAAGCATCTAACTGCTTCTGGTGTGGCTGTGGTGAAATCATCCCAGGTGCCTTGAAATTTCCTGAGGAGACATTCTTGAACTATATATGCTATATTTTGTTTCGGTGCACCACAGTTGAATTGAGAGCTCTTAGCCATTCCCCACTTAAAGAGCTTTGCCTTAGTTCTGGCATGGCCTGTATTGATTCTATTCAGGTGGCTCCATATTTTTGGGGCAACTGCATTCCTGGAAGTGGTTTTGTTGGATTTTCATGGCTAAGCAATGTGGTTGCAAAGTATAACATTGCATGACTTTCAATTTCCTGACAGCTTTCAATTTCCTGACAGCTTCTCCATTGACTTTGCTTGTGGCACGTCAGCAGGGAATGTCACAAATCATGTTCCCATGGCCATGGGGATGCTGCGACAACCAAAACTTTGAGAACTGATTGTAAGTACCTTTTGTTCAGTGTCATTGTAAGCTTGGATGATCGCTGAATGAGTACTTGTTAATAGAGGACCATCTGCAATGCAGAATAGAGACCCTTGAATTTAATATTATACTTCTGTTGATGCAATCTGACTTATGAGTCAACAAGATAGCCAGATTCTTCTCTCATGTACAGACTCCCCCTCTACATCTTATATTCATGTCTGTGATTCCCCCCCCATATAAATGTAATAGTTCTCATTTATTCTATTAAAAATCATTTTGTTGGTTTCTGCCCGTTGTTCTACTTGTCAAGATCCACCTCTACAGTCCTCTGAAGTGTTTTCTATCTCCACTATTTCTATCCACAAATTTGATACACATAGTTTTTAATTCCTCATCCATGTACCCCTTATCTAACGTGAAGATATGTCGAATATGCAGGGACCAGAATAGAGCTATGTAGGTCAGCATGCCATAAGAGCCGAGGTGGCGCAGTGGTTAGAGTGCAGCACTGCAGGCTACTTCAGCTGACTGCTAGCTGCAGTTCGGCGGTTCAAATCTCACCGGCTCAAGGTTGACTCAGCCTTCCATCCTTCTGAGGTGGGTAAAATGAGGACCCAGATTGTTGGGGGCAATATGCTAACTCTGTAAACCGCTTAGAGAGGGCTGTAAAGCACTATGAAGCGGTATATAAGTCTAAGTGCTATTGCTATTGCTATAAGTCACTCAATTTTTCTGTCCAATCTGACAAGAAGCCACTGATTTATACTTATTGGGAACAATTGTTCAACTCTCTCCATCCATCCAAGAATAGCATAGTCCACTGCACATTTTGACATATCTCTGAGACAGGGGTGGGTTCTAACTTACCTCGCTGCCGATTCACTTCCTCCTGCGCCACGTGGGCACGCCGCATGGGCGTGCGCACTTTGCGCATGCGTGCATGCGCAGTGCTGAAATTTTTTTCAAAAATCGAAAAAAAAAAAGAAGCCAAAACCAAGATGTGCAGTGCTGTAAACTCGGCTTCTGCGCATGCGCAGAAGAATTTAAAAAAAAAAATCCAAAAAAAAGATGGCGGTGCCCACGGACCAGCACAGACTGAACTGGCTCCGTGACATCACCGTGACGTCACCGTGACGTCACCAGCGGGAGGAACCCACCTCTGCTCTGAGAGAATGTCATACAGGCTTTGGCAAATGCTTTGCTGAAGTACACTCTTTCCACTGCGTTCTCAAGGTCATCTAAACTGGCCTCTGTATACGGCATTATTTATTCTTGCTAAAATAATGTTGGCTGTTGCCAAGCAATATCCTTTTTTTCTTATATTCACAAATAGACTGCTTAATAATGTGTTTCAACATTGTATCCAGAATCAACATAACATTAAGTTTATAGTTTATAGTTTCTCAGTCTTCTCTCCTGCCCACCCCTTTTTGAATATAGGAACCATATTTGCCATTCTCCACTCCTCTGATGCTATGTCTGTCTTCCATTATTTCTTAAACATCATAGAAGGCCCTGAAATGACACCTGCAAGATCCTTCAAGCTTCTCAGACATAATCGGGTTGGTCCTGAACATTTAAACTTCATGAGAGCCTAGTGTTCCCTAGCAATCTCTTTAATTACCTTGGAAAAAGTAAAGAGGTTACCTTTTGTCAATTTGTCAATGTTTTGTTTAGGTCCATTCCAACTCACTTCCAGTTTCAGGAGAAGACTGAATTGCATCAAGAGTTGAGGGCATCAACCCTTAGTACCCTACCATATTAACCTAGCAGCAGAATATGCTCCTTCCTTTTTCTACTATTTTTATTGACCCAGACATACAGAGTAGCTATACCTGTACCTGTACTTGTACCTGTACCTATACCTATAGCTATACCTTGCTTCCAGTGTTAAAGTATTCCCACTGACTTATGGATTTCTGTGCAGATGTCTCTGACTACTATTTCTTAATGTTTGTTTAAATTAGCTTTCATCCACTTTGAATAGCATCTAAACTATGTTCCAATCTCCTTTTCCATAGTATCTTGGCCCACTAGATTATGTGGCAATATCCTTCCAAATGTCTCACTGCTTTTTTCTCTTTAACCAGCAGTGTACACTGGCAAGGTTCTAGGAGAGCTGATCTCTTTGCCTCTTCTTCAAACTTCTGGAAAGTGAAATTATCAGCAAGTGTACTGAAGGATTTGGGAACCTGTTAATCTCGGTAAAGTTGATTTTCCAACAGATATTTGTGTTAAGTCCTCGCTTAACGACCGCGCTGGTTGCTGCTCGCTCCTGATTGGCTAAGGCGCGAGCAGCTGCCAGCGGGAAAAGGAAGCCTCGGGATTGGCTAAGCGCTTGACAGCCCAGCTATAAAAGGAGCTGTCAAAGCCGCTTAGCTCTGCTGTTCAACTAAAGGTGCTGAATAAACGTTCCTGTGTTTCTAACAAGCCTGGCGTCTGCCTGAGTTCCTCACAGCCGCCCCTGCAACACTTCAATTTGGGTGGTTATAATCTCTCATTGTTTCTATTCTCTCTTCCCTAAAAGTTCTGTAACATGATATGGCTGAATTTCTGACTGGCGTAGTGGTCCAAAGCATGCTCCCTTCTGCCTAATAATAGTGTGACTTCTTGTTTCCTCTTCTCTGTATTCTTACTCAAATGCTCTCATATACGTAACTGGACTTTTACATTCAAATTCTGGATCTCAACATGTGTGTGTGCTTCCTTAACATATAATGTCACTCTACATCTCATTTGGCTGAATTATTCCCCTTGAAGAAGTCATATTCTTCAACCTTTACATTGCACGCATGACTTATTTTTTAACTGAACTTTTATTTCAGCCTGGTTCAATAATGCTTTCTAAATCATATTTACCTTGCTGCATTTAGTTTTTCAGGTTTGTTTCCTGTATTCTTTGCATAGGCTATTCCTTCCAATATTCTGTGCTCATTACTGGATATCTCCATATTGTGGATACACTTCCCTGTTCTGTCCCAATATTGGTGTTCTATTTTCTGAGTTCTCTTCCCGCACGATTCATGTTAAATCCCTTTAAAAGGTGCTGTTCATTTGCATTTTTCCTTATTCTGGTCAGGTAGAGTCTATCTCTTGCCAGGAATCCTTCATCCTTCCATGGCTATACCATTTGTCCTTACATAGGTTACTAGGAAGAGATATTTGTCAGTTGGCTTAAAGAGCCTTGGGGATATTTTCCTCATTAGCAGTTGGAACTGTCTTGCAATGAAACAAAAATATTGCTTTGGTCTATAAGACAGGATTGGCGGCACTTATGTAATGGAATATAATTGTAATATAGCTATGGAAAGTATATTCCATTAGTTTGTTATTGGCAAAGAATGCCTGTCTTATTACATAAAATGTGGAAGATCCTGAATTATATATTAAAACGTTTACATTGTATAACTAATGGAGACCCCTTGTTGACCTTTAGGTGATCTGAACATCTGTTCTAGGTGATAGAAAGCAAATAAATGTAATTAATTTTTATGAAATAAAAAACCATATTTAAGAATATTTGAAGAGCAAAGAACTGGTCTGATGCCTAATTAATTCTTCTGGATATATTCACCTACTGTTCTCAGTGTGGGATATAGAAATGCTAGGGACACATTTGTGTCAGCCTGTTTACTAAAACACTTTGCTGTTCATATTTTATTCAATTTTGTAGCATTCAATATTTCAGTTTAAAACTATGAAACTCTTGCCATTTCTTCCTAATCAACAATATACCTTAAATTACAAACATGCATTAGAAAAGGGCAACAATTAATATCATGAGTAAGTATTAAATGGGGTGGTGGTAGACTTGATAGAAAAAAAAATAGGATAGAAAACTATTTTGGTTTCACTCTCCCTGTTTAAGCCTGTTGACAGTTTTAAAAGAATGTGATTAATTTGATATACAAAGAACCCTTCTGGCTAGAAAAGTTTACAACAGCTGTGGTATATGTATATTTGATCAGGCACACAGCTTTTTTCTCTATATATGTTTATGGGAACTGTCAAAAAGAAGATTGAATATAAATAAACACTGCAAAATTGGCACGTGGCATAATGGGTTATAGTTTGCATTTGCATTTTGTTTTGTAGAGACTAACGTCATATAGGCAGTAATTATTCCATTATATCAGAAACAAATTTCTTTTTTTTCCTTTCCCTAATATTTAAGAGCAGCATATACTGGAACATTTCTTTTTTGTGTGTATTACTGAAGGAGAAAAGGAAAGCAAAAAGCTTTCCTTTCTGTCTTCTTTAGTTCCTTAGCCATCTTGCAACTCGCAGGGGACTCCAAATATTTGCTCTAGAACCATCTGTGCTCAGTCTCAATATGTAGCTCATGTCGAAATTAAAAAGGAGAATTTTGATGCTTAATTATCTGATTCTCACCAGAGACCAAACAGATGTTGATTTCATTATATGTTCAGCAGCCATAACTGGTTTTTTTAAATAGAAAAAACAATTTTGCTAGGCACAGCCGAACCGATTTTGCAGAATATGGGCAGAAGTTAATCCTTTCTTCCTTAGTAGTGTTCACAATAATAATAATTCCCTTTAGTGATAATTAACATTAGGGGAAGAAAAAGACACTCCAATGTTACCAATTGGAGCTTTTTCCTAATCTGGATTGCCTTTCTTGGATGGGGATTTTCACTGGGACTACAGCAAAAGAGGAAAATTCCTGTCCAATTTAAGTTAATTCTGCTCATGAATTATCATGAAAAACTTGAGCTCCAAAAATGGCAAATCTTTTTGGTATTTGCAAAAAGCATTAATTCATAGATTCTGAAATGCTCAGTAATAAAGCTTTGTGTTGTGTTGTGTTGTATTTATGTCATCTATCATCTACCATTTATCATTGATCTCTGCTTTCATCAGTAAAACTGTATACTTCTATGACTATATCCTTTATACTCTGCCCAAAAATCAGTGAACACCATCCTCAATTTTTTCTGCACAAAGGGAAGATACTATGCTCTTGCCGCAATTAAGCTCTTTCTGGCCAAGTCGCTAGCACAGCTTCTTTACGGGAGCCTGCTCGAATCCTCAGCTTCGTGTTTCACACCATTGGATATAGTCCAATCCAAATTTATTAGAGCAATTCTCCAGATGCCACGTTGTGTCTCAAATGCACTTCTGCGCTTGGAGACAGGATTGATAAAAGTCAAAGCAAGAATCTGTATACCATATTTTTCGGAGTGGGTGAAAATTTAGGTGCATCTTATAGACTGAATACGGGCGTTTTTGGCTTCCCGAACCCTCCCCGGCCCCCAGAAGCACTCTGCAGTGCTCTGCACGGCCCGTTTTTGCCAAAAATGGGCCTGTTTTTGGGCTCCCAAGCCCTCCGTGCATCACATTTTCACCCTCACCGGCCCCCAGAAGCACTCTGCAGGCCAAAAATGGGCACGCTTTTGGCAAAAATGTGCCTGTTCTTGGAGAAAACGGGCCATGCGGAGAACTGCAGAGTGCTGGGGGCCAGAGAGGGCGAAAACGTGACACACAGAGGCCAAAAACTATTTTTTTCTTGTTTTCCTCCTGTAAATTTAGGTGCGTCTTATAGTCCGAAAAATACGGTAGCTTCGTTAAATTTCTGGCTAAAGCTTAATTTCTTTCCCCAAAGCCTTGATCCATTAATCCTCCAAGACAAATTCTCCTCTTCATGGATCAAGGCTGTTGAGTCCACCCTTGCCAAACTAGGCTTCTCTCCAGCCTCAATACTCAAGTTGGACTATGACCAAGCAAAACAAACCTTGCGACAAAAGGTAGAGGACATTGAGAGGCAAATGGACTTAGGGAAAGTTCCATTGTTTCTGGCTCCAGATGCTATTAGATATGTTGTTACTCCTGACAGTTATCTTAGCCAGTTGGAGTCGGCAAACCACCAGAAAGCATTTTTGCTCGCACGGTGCCATGTGCTTCCATCGGCCAGCCTGTACAGCAAGTATAAAAAGATACCATTGATTGAAAGACTCTGCTCCTTTGGCTTAGGAGAGTTGGAAACTGTTGGACACATACTCCTTCGATGCTCTTTCTATAGAGATATTCGAAAAAAACCACATCCTCCCCAGGGGTGAAATCCAGCAGGTTCTGACAGGTTCTGGAGAACCGGTAGCGGAAATTTTGAGTAGTTCGGAGAACCAGTAGCGGAAATTTTGAGTAGTTTGGAGAACCGGCAAATACCATCTCTGGCTGGCCCCAGAGAGGGGTGGGAATGGAGATTTTGCAATATCCTTCCCCCAGGAGTGGGGAGGGAATGGAGATTTTGCAATATCCTTCCCCTGCCACACCCACCAAGCCACACCATGCCCACCAAGCCATGCCCACAGAACTGGTAGTAAAAAAAATTGGATTTCACCACTGATCCTCCCAATAATCGATAGGTATCATGGCCATTCCGACACTGCTTATCTCCAGTGGCTGCTTAAGGATAAACAGACTGTGACTACAGCGCAAGTGGCTAAATTCTGTGCAGCAGCACTGGGGATTCGTTGGAAACATGTGTTTAATCTACCATAGCTATTTTACACAACTAATGTAGCAAACCCTTTTGTATTACTATTTTTTGCATTTTAGTATTTAATGACTATGGGCCTCAGAGTTTATGAATTGATATTATAGTATAGTTAGGCCATGTGTAACTGACAGACTGGATGCCAAATTGTGATTTTAATATAGATTTTATCAGTTATTTATTATTTTATTCTATAATTTTTAACTGGATATTCATTGAGCATTTTTATTTGTTCTGGTCTCTGGTCTTTGACTGAAATAAACTTGATTTTATTTTATTTGAATCGTTTATACTTGTTTTCAATGGGACTGCTTGTTAGACTGCTGCTAATTTTCATAATATCTAGTCAATATCTTGTCATGTTTATTATTTCATTTCTTTAATTTCATATTTTCCAGCTGTCAAATAAATTAGAAGTTTCATATTTGCTCAAAGATTTGTTTGCAATCACAGAGTGATATATACAGATAAGGAAATTCCATTGTACTAAACGAAAATCTATTAGTTTGGTACTTTAAGAGTCACCTTGATTCTTTATATGAAATTACATTGTAGTAAATGAATGCCACCCTCTTCAGTCTTGTAACCAGGCAAGAGTCAAAATATTTATTTCATACAGATTTTATTTGTTAGTTTTTCCTCTAGTGTTCCAGTTTAAAGCTAGGCTATGAATCAGGAAGTTGTAAATTAGTGCCCTCCACGTATCTTTGAACTGCAAGGCCAGCAGTTAATCACTATTGCTGGGAAATGGCCAGCCAGATAGCAAGGCAGGCCTGAAGCATAGAATTACCCTCCTAACTACGAGAGATCCAGAACTGACTCCCCTTAAGCTCCATAAAATTTTATTTATCTGTTCCCAGAGGAGGCTGGCAGTCAGGGAAGATTCTTGTATAATAGACAGAATATAATAAAGTAGTGAGCTTGAACATGTAGACCTGGCTACTTGTACCTGACCACTGCACACAATTGGATCTTTATATAGCTTTTTATACAAAAGTGTATTTCACACAGACGAAACAAGAAAGAAAAATACAAAAAATGCCAGATGGCATCTCTTAAAGTATAAAGATTACAAATATAGCTTAGTATAATTTAAGAAATTAATATTATACACACACACACACACACACAAACACATACACACGTATGTATATATGTATATATGTATATATGATGTATATATGTATATATGTATATATGTATATATGTATATATATAAAGGAAGCAGTATGCTCCCTCCCATATTTGGGTAGTCCACCTGGTGTATTAAAAGAAAAAAAACAAAAAAAAACATATATATATCCTTGTCCCTGGAACAAGCTGATAGGGAGGAGATCCTGTGGCTCAAGAGGTTAAGCATTTGCCTAACAAGGCAAGCTGCCCAGGTTCAAATCCCAATAAAAAGGGGTGTGGCTAGCTGATGAGAGGTAAATAGCTTAAAATAGATCTATACTAGTCTCCCTTTATTTATTTATTTATCAGTAAAAATATGTAACATATGTATATATGTATATATGTATATAAGCAGAGGAAATAATAATGTGGCAGATTTTTATAAGCAAACTATTTATCATTACTTACTCTTTGATTCTAGCTCCCTCTAAACATCTACCAGTTCAATTAGTTAAGTGTCTTTAAGTAGTTATTCATACAGCAGTGTGGCCTAAAGTTTGAGTGAAAAAAGTAAAACAATTAACAATTTAGCTTCAGCGTTGGAGAAGAAATACTTTGCTGACAATATCAGATTGGGAAATCATACTTGGGGAATATGTAGCAATGATAAAATTAACACTAGACATTCAGGACTGAAGTTCTGACTAAATTTAAACAGTGGCTTCTTTATATATCATATGTCACATAACAAGACAAACACAGATATTTAAAGTACAGTTTTTAATTTAAAGGTGGAAGTTCTGAGTTCACAAATTTTTGGAGGACTTGTTTTTCCATTATCTTTGCATCTTCAGTGTTTTTACAGCTGCTGTTGAAACACAGTTTCTTATCTCTTCTAACTGTTCTCTAAAATTCTTTTATCAAATCCATAATGTTTTTTGTCATTAATGACTTTGTTGTCTCTTGTTTACAATTTATTTTGAGATCAAGTCTGCTTCCTTCTATTTCCTCATCTTTGACAGTCTCTTTTCACACACCTACTTAATGAGTTCTTTAAGTTAATTCCAGTTTCTCTGGTTTATTTATTTATTTTATTTTATTTTATTTTATTTTATTTTATTTTATTTGTTTGTCAAACATGTACAAGATAGCAGGTATAGGTATAAACATAAACATAATCAAAGTGAATAAGATAGATGAGGACAATAGGACAGTAGGACAGGGACGGTAGGCACGCTGGTGCGCTTATGCACGCCCCTTACAGACCTCTTAGGAATGGGGTGAGGTCGACAGTAGACAGTCTAAGGTTAAAGTTTTTTGGGTTTGGGGAAGAAACCACAGAGTCAGGTAGTGAATTCCAGGCATTGATCACTCTGTTGCTGAAGTCGTATTTTCTGCAGTCGAGTTTGGAGCGGTTTACATTAAGTTTGTATCTATTGTGTGCTCGTGTATTGTTGTGGTTCTTTGTCAAAGTGGCTCAGGACTTCAAAGTGATTGCTGAAGTTCTCTTTGAAAACAGTGGCTATATTTAAGATCATTTGTGGAAACTGTTGGCTTTCTTCTTCTTAGTTCCACTTGGAACTTGCATGTGAGCAGTTCATGATCTGTCCACAGTTAGCACCTGGTGATGTCTTTGATGTTATAATTGAACTCTTTCACACTCTTTTAGTAATAACGCAGGGAATTTGATTTCTATACACTTCATCTAGCGACTTCAATGGGTGTTGTTTTGGATGCTTGAAAACTATGTTAACAATGAAGAAATAATTGGATTGGCTGAAATCATTAAGTTGTTATCCTGCTTTATTTTGGTTTTCCAACCAATAGAATCCAACTTAATATTTCCAACTTTGCATTCCAATCACAAGCAGCACATCTCACTTGCATGTTCGTTGTTTTCAAATTGAACTTGGTCATAAAACTCATTAACTTATTTTTCTGCATTAATGCTTGAAGCACAGATTTTGATAATTATCCTGTTAAAGGGCTGGTCATGAAATTTAATTGATATTATTCATTTTGTGATTGCATTGTAGCCAAGTATTTTTCTTGCTATACCTTCCTACCTATAAAAACAATGCCATTCTTTCTTTGTTTTTCATGTCTTGAGTAATAAACATAGTGATGAGACTGAAGGTATCTAATCCCAATCTATCTCAATTCTCTAATGCCTAATATGTCAATTTGTAATTGTCAACACGTTTTACTGTGTCCAGCTTTCCATGTTCATGCTTCTTACATTCCAGCAGGATTCTTGGTGGCATAGTGATTAAACTGCAGTATTGCAGGCTAACTCTGCCCACAGCCTGGAGTTTGATCCTGATGGGGCTCAAGGTTGACTCAGCCTTCCATATTTCCAAGGTGAGTAAAATGAGGACCCAGATTGTTAAGGGCAGTATGCTGACATTGAAAATCACCCAGATAGTGCTGTAAAGCTCTATGGGGTGGTATATAAGCCTAAATACTATTGCTATTGCTATCCCATTCTTCCATTGTATTTCTGTCAATTTCTTATCAATCGTTTTATATTCTTTATCCATGTGGTTTTCTTGGTAAAATTCAAGAGTGGTTTGCCATTGCATTCTCCAGTACAGTATGAATTGATGCCTTTGCCGTTGTCACAAAAGTGATCATTTACATCCAGCATCTTCCTATACTGCTACTATCCAATATACCATATTTTTTGCACTATGAGACACACCTGACCATAAGATGCACCTAGGTTTAGAGGAGGAAAACAAGAAAAAAATATGAATATGGAGCACCGTCCCACTGTGAATATGGAGCGCCGAATATGGAGCAGCAATGTAGTGAGGGCAGGAGGCAGAGCCTGAGAGGACCACAGATAGGTGTCCTCTCATGTGCCAGCTCTGCCTATTGACTCCTGCACTGCGGAAAAGAGACAGAAGAGGCAGGCAATGACAAAGACAGAAGAGGCGGGGTTCAGTACTGTAAACGGACCCTGCTGCCGCGGCCCGTATTTTTCACTCCATAAGATGCACAGACATTTCCACCCACTTTAGGGGGGGAAAAGTTTGTCTTATGGAGCGAAAAATACGGTAGGTCCCTGTTTGTTTTAGCTGGGATGACCTTTACACTTTGGGTGACCTTGCTAAATTTATTTAACAAATTTGTATAGCCATATGTATACTCTTAACAAATACTTTTAACAAATATATATTTAAATATATAACAATCAATATATAAGAAACATATACTTAACAACTATATGGATGGGTGGCAAATAAATTTATACATATATACTTTTTGCCACCCATCTATATATTTGTTAAATGTACAAATATATAACAACACACACACAACCACACATGATAGAGCATTCAGAGTATTTTAGTAAAAATACTCTCAGTAAAATCCTCATGAATTAAGCTATATTTAACTAGAAGTTGAATCTGATATGAAGTACCCTGTGCCCTGCATCTGTGAGTCCCTTCTTTTTATTAATATGAAATCTATCAATATAACAACTTGTAAGTCAGCAGTATTGAAAAGGTCATTCAAACAAGAAGCATCAATTATTGTGCTGAATATGATATTGTAAAAAATTATCTGGTTCTTCCAAAGGGGGTATATTGATAAACTGAAGTGTTTTATAGCACACAGTAGATTATTACAGATTACGACATAGGACAACAGTTGAAAGACAAGAGGTCAAAAGCCCTTCTATCTATTTGTAGGAAGTGTATTATTTACTCCTTCTTTAAAATGCTTTTCATTCTTTAATTAGTTTTAAAAGACTCAATTACTATTTTCCTGCAATTTTATGTGCTCTCAAGTATCTGAGATAACCCACAGAGTTATTTACTTTTATTTTTTTCAGGTTTTGCATTACATTACTGTAATGTCAGAAGCAGACATACGGAAACCAAACTAGTCTATTACCCTAACAAGGAAGATGTAGAAATCATCTCTTCTGTCCAAGTGAGAAAAGTTAGAAGTTCATTGGGTGGTAAAAAATATGAAATTTGAACTTGGATTTCATTTTGAGACATCCCCCTGGAGTGGAAAGTGTCAAACCTGAAGCTGACCTGACTGAGGCCATTTTGAAGCTTCAGGGCTGGCACAACTAGAGCTGAGGAATAGAGAGGGGGGAGTAAAGATCGCTGGGGTTTGTAGCCAAAACAAAATACTTTCTCTTGGGAACCAAGGACATTCCAGCAGGTGCTTGGAAGGAGGGGACTGAGGTCACCTAGCAACTGGACTGTATTCTGATTGGACCTTGTGACTGATTGTTTTGAGAAAGTGAAAAACTTGTAGTTTTAATTAGGTGAAAACCGCAAGAACGTTTAGAGTCGGTTTTCACCAGCCTGTGCCAATATGGCATATCCAATAAAACTATTTTTTGAGGAATCTACCTGCCTCGGAGTTTTGTTTGCTGTGAGTATGTTACTTGGAACCCTGTCAGGAAGTCAAAAAGTGCAGTTTTATAAGCAGCCACGGAGAAGGTCTTGGAGAAGATATACCGAAGCCATTAGGACAACAACAGGTGCAGAAATATGCATTAAGTCCAGGGAGTTGGTAAACTATTACAAAAACACTCCGAGTGCCCCCCTTGTGACTCATCCAATGGGATTGGATATGAGAGGGAAATACTGTAGCGTGTCTCAATAAAATAATCTAATCTTTTAGTGGAGTCATTTGGAACCCCTACTATTTTTTTAACATGCAGCACATGCAAACACATATAAAAAAAGTTTTAGGGCCTCAGATACATGTTGCAACACCATCTTGATTTCTGATTCCGTCTTCAGATGCTCCTCATTTTAGTATAAATAGGGCTTGCATTTCATATATAGCATTCACTGGAATGTCACTTTTCTAATGACTTAATGGCTTTTGTTTAAAATAAGTTTAACGGTGAAATGTTTCCTTGAATACGTGCTGCTGGTTGAATGCAGTTCTACTGTTTGCAGGAGAATCCTAAGGTTGCTTCCTCATAAAAGTTTTATAATGAACACTACCCATCCTCCTTTGTAAACGCTATTTTTTTTGGGGAAAAATAATCAAATATATTTTCTGTCTTGATAGCCTTTGATAAAAGTTTATCTGTTAAGTTCTTTGGATCAACCAAGACAAGTTGCTATTTATGAAATAGTTGTATCAATATTTAAGAAATAAACAGTAGCATGTTTTGTGGGAAGGCATGGTTGATACTTCACAATGATCCGGATTGGGTTTCAGTTTTCACTTTTTTAAGCCATTAAAATGCATATAATTCACACAAGACCAGTAAACTTCCTTGACTCCACCCAACTGCTAAGCTACACCCCTGCAGAAATTTTATTAAATCTGCACTGTGTGAGTTCTGGTTGAATAATTTTAATGCTCTGATGATACAATTAACACTTAGTTTGCATTGTTGTGTGATCTGCTCTCACTATTCTTTCAGAACTAGTTTCTGATGATTAAAAATAACTCATTTAATTTAATAAACAAAAAAATATGTGGAGGCGTAATCATGTCCTGGCAGATTAAGTACAATTTTCATAAGTTAACAGCCATGTTTAACCCATAATGTTTATATCTTACAGCGGCCTTTCCCTTCCTGATGCCTATAGTTGTGCTGGTGCTACCACTGGTACTACCACTCCTCCCAGAATTCTTAGTGAATCCAGTGGGAATTCTAAAATGAACTCTGGGAATTGAACATCTGCCCTTAACATTACTTATATGTCAACTTCAATGCATTTTAGTTGGGGATGCTTTTAAAGCCCTGCATTGATTGTCACTGAGATGTTTTTAGGACCACTTTCTCCAGGTGGAAGGACTCAATACAGTCATCTCAGAGAAGCTAAGGATACCCCACAGCAAGAAGATAACAGATACCCCAGCTAAGAGAAACTAAGGATACCCCATCGTCAGAAGCTGGGGCCAGACGGCATTCCTTTTCTGTTATGACTCTTATATTCTGGGACTGTTGTGACCCAGCGCGGCAAGCCCCCAGAAAACAACACACACACACTGTTTTCAAAAACAAAGAAGACTTTACCACTAATAAATGCAGCTTAATAGTAAGTTTGTTACAAGTTTTTAAACATAGTTATTGTTGAAAATCAAAGAACACTTTGGACAGAAAAAAAAAAAAAAAAATGCAAACAGGTCATTAAGTCNGCTGTGATGCAACCTTAAATAGTCTTAGGGCGTGGGCCCTCTGCCTGCAGGTTTACATGTGAGGAGACCTCCTCCTACAGAGCCACTCTTGCCGGCTAGCTGCCCTACCTGCCCTAGCATCAATCAAAGGCTCCTCCTCTTCACTGGAGTCACTTAACTCCTGCTGGGGAGGTGCAGAAGGCCCTGATTGAATATCATCCTCTGGCCCTGCATCCTCCTCGGTCTCGGACTCAGGTGCCGGAGATACAGACTGATTTTGCCACCCCATAGTCGGTTCTTGGTCTTCCGGATCCATGAGCAGCTGCGCGGGACTTGGGCAAGCCACAACAGGGACATCCTTCTCCCAAAGATTCAGTTGTGTCTATATTGGCATTATTCAGAAAGGCCTTGAAAGTAGAGATTTTATGTAAGCTATTTGGACCTTAATGGATGTGAATTGCAGGAAGGCCTTCCCCTTCCCAGAATAAAATATTCCACATAATATTTTAGAGGAGAAAAATCTCTTTAACAAAGGCAGAAAGCAGCTCCAGTCTTTCCTGGAGGCAAAGCTTAAGGAAACTAAGCTTAAAACAGCCTGCAGGCAAAGCTTAAGGAAACTAAGTTTCATTCATAAAACAAGTGTTTTTTTCTCCAGTGGGCAACCTGGTCTACCCAATTATGGGATGGAGCATATTGCTTCCGTTTAATACATCTACCTAATACACTGATGGAGAAACTTCAGCACCGAGTGCCCAAACAGGAATGCGCGTACGTGCGCCGGAAACCCGAAGACCAGCTGGCGACGGCGCATGTGCCGACAGAGAGGGCTCTGCGTGCCATCTCTGGCATGCATGCCATAGGTTCGCCATCACGGACCTAATATGTAAGCAGCTCAGGTTCGAATCCCATAAGGGTATGGTTGGCTGATGAGAGCTAAATAGCTTGAAATAGATCTATACTAGTCCCCCTTTATGTCTTTGTCGGTAAAACATAAATTTAACACATTCATAAAACAATGTATACATTATAAAACTGGACTTGGCTAAAGTGATCGCCAAATAGATGGCAGAGTAGACCAGGAGCTGAAACAGACAAGATTAGTCTGATAGGATTAGATGAGAGGGACAAACACCTAGGATTTGCATTTCTCCTTTACCTTTAGGGCCGGTCAGGACCTTGCAGACCATAATAGAAATCTTGCAATGCAATTAAACAATAAAGGACACATAGTCTCAATATCAAAGCCCCCAAAACAGATAAAAACTCATGTACTGACCAAACCAATTTGCCAGCTGCCAGTTGCCAGAAATGCTTGCTGTTGCCACTGCTATATCTGGGCCAATAAACCTCATTTCAAATTACAGACTGCCTCAAACTTATTTTCCTCTGCCTCCATTTCTCCCCCGGCTTGGAATAAGACACAGACCAGATTTAACTTCCAACAGAATGATTATGCAATATCATCCTTTATTTTTATTGCTTTTTATTTGTCGTTTCTTATTGCATCAGAGTTGATTTGAATGACTGTAAACCATCAAGAATCAGCTAAAGCTGGTGAGATCCTAAATAAATCAATCTACAAGCCTTCCACACTGAATAATATGCCTTTACAAACAGCTGCCCTTGCCACTATTTTTTGTCAGTGTCTGCTCAAAACTTTCAGTACTGTTTTCCTTATCTAGGAGAAAATCAACTACACTAGTAGTAATCATCTGAAAAGCAAATTGCTAAGGTCCCATCAAGCAGCAGATGAAATCAGAAACAAAAGGTGAAATTATAAGTGAAACTGAAATCCAGATAGTGAGGCAAACAGTAATGCTGAGTCCAAAACATTGTCAAAACAACAGCCTAAACTTCTAAGAATCAAGCAATCAAGACAGCACAGCATGAACTACAGCTGATTTATGATTTTTGTTTCTCTCCCTCTGAGTATTGTTATTAGATGCTGTTATGACTTCAACCCACTTATTAGAATATTTCAACCATGTTCAATATTATTAAAATTGGAGGGGTTTCTGATTGCACTTGGGGTTTTGTCCAAGGATCTAATGTTTGTTTGGCTGAGGTCTTAGGGACTTTCTGACTGGGGCCTTGGATTGGACTATGTGGTCTCTCTGTTGCCATCAATTGGGAGGGGGGGTTGATTCTTTTGGTTTTCTTAGGAACTTTGGAAGAGATGAAATTTCAGAAGGCACATCCAGAGGAATTGTTAGAGATAAACAAGAGAAATCTAACCCGAGCATGTGTAAGATCCCACATTAGGGATTAACATCATGGAGATAAATTGTAGTTACTTCTCCACTCTTATTGTGTTGCTAATAGTCAATCAGAGACACTTTTATCCATAACTGAAATAAAATTGAAAATTGGAAAGTATTTATATCTTCTAGACCAGGGCTGTCAAACTCGCGGTGTCATGGTGGTGTCACGTGACATATCGGGACTTTTTCCCCCTTCGCTAAACTGGGCGGGGGCGTGACCAGCATGTGACACATCCGGCCTGCGGGCCGTGAGTTTGACAACCCTGTTCTAGATGATGACCTATGTGTATAAAGTGCGTTTATATATTCACATACACACATATGCACATGCACACATATATTTGGAAATGTCTCTCCATCATGATATTTTGGCCATTTCTGTTTTTTGTTTTAATTTTGAGTTCTTGTGCTGGTAATACAATGTGAAATCTTACAATGGTGCTTGCATCTGGAAAGGTTGCTGATTAGTTTGAGCATTCCTTCTTTGAAAACAATACTCCTGATCCAGAATTGAGTCCCTGATAATTACTTCAGATTATAAATAAGACATGATCAGTTTGCAGAATACATTGGCATGAGCAAAAAATCCTTCTTTAAAGCATTAAAGCAGATGCATCCTATGTAATGCTCACACAAGTGGTCTGAAAGTAACCCACTATTGTCTGCATGTACTGTATATACCAACACAATAGCTTTGCTTTGCTGTACTCTTAACAAAAGTATTGTGAGTTCCTGCATACGCATATGTGTCCACAGTCACCTGGGCAGATTTTGAAGTAGCAATACAAAGCTTTCAGAAGCAAGGCTAGTTTACTACTTTGAGGAAGAGTACTTCACTTATTCCCAAACATTTTACAAAAGCAACCTCTTCTTATTTTTAGTGTAAAGTCATGACCACTTTGTAGAGCGTGTCTTTTAATTTTTTTCCACATTACTGTTTAACGCATTATCTTGTTTGCCTGCATGATTCACATATTAATGAATTCTGCATAACCTCTGGTGCCTTAGATTAGTAAATTTATGAGGAAGAAGAGTTTATGGATTAGATTCCATTTGTAAACGGCATATGATTAGACTGATTACAGGTACCTCTTCTCGTGGGATTAACATAATCTGCATTAATCCTCTACCTACTTCTGCTATTAGGATTTTGAGAACTTGGTGGGATTTATTTTTCAGTAGCGCTGTAAGTGAAAAATTAAATAATATGCTATGTCTTTCCTGAAAATATATTTTATGATGTACATAAATATATACCTACTGAATAAGGAAGAGAGAATTTTGAGAAATGGTTAAATTGCTTTACTGCACACTACTTGGGCACATTTTTTTCTTGCATTCCAACCACTGCAGAAAACAATCTTGGAGTGCCTGTTTCTTAAGATTTCTTATGCAGTTACTTTTAAAAAATAAATCCTGGTAAGAAAAGAAAGTATCCAGAAATCTTATTAACTTTCCAGTTTACCAGTTTTAAATCAAATAGCTGGGAAAAATTAAAGTTAGAGTACACTATTAAAATGGACAGATGCGGATTTGTTAAAATCCCGAAGCATCTGAAAGAGAAACCAATTAGAGGTATAACATACAATTCAGCTACAGTCAAGCAAGGCTAGGGATATGGTTCCACTAATTTTATTTGGGAATAAATCTTAAGGAACTCAGATGGATTCTTCCATCAAACACATGTTTATAAGGCAGGTTCCCTAGACCCATTAAAAATAAATGAATTGTGGAAACCATGCACTGAATAATGTTTCTGCCTACTGCAATATCAACACGGGAGGATTTATAAAGAAAGAAGAAAGAAGTTGTAGATTTTCTAATTGAAACAAGAGTTTGAAAACTTAGCAAAAGAATTAAATGTGAAATTATTTATGGGAAGCTAATTTCTGTAGGGAATGTAATAAATTTAACACTGTTAGGAATATTTAGAAAACACTGTTCAATTGATATGAAAATAATCTTCTGATACCACTTCTGAGTGATGATATCTGATCAGAGGTGGGTTCCTACCAGTTTGGACTGGTTCTATAGAACTGTTAGTAACGTGGCGGCGTGGGTCGCTAGAACCAGTAGCGACCCACACCTGCTACGCCCCCAAACCGGTTCTTTCGGCGGCGCCATAGGCGCCACCATTTTGTTTTTTGCTTCTGCGCATGCGCAGAAGCTTTTTTAAAGTACTGCGCATGCACGAAGCACGCGCGCCTGCGCGGCACAACACTGAGCGAACCGGCAGCAAGGTAAAGCAGAACCCACCCCTGTATCTGATATAGGAAAGTCAGTGTGGCTGCCCATTGAATTTGCCCTGCCCTTATCCCATGTAGTTTTCAAAAGAAGTCAAGTTGAAAGCACTTTTGATTTTGTCTTTTATGAGATGAATAGAACTTACAATTGTGAAACAGTTTATATCTGATTTTTTTTTTTTTTGGCATCAGAAAGGCCTATAGATTCACAACTGAATGAATAGACAAATTGGCAGAGTCCTCTGACTTGCAGCATCTCTTACCTGAGGCAATAGTTTTATTCTGCCCAATTATAAGAATGGTCCTGGTTAGTTTTCTGGCTGTTCCTGCTTTCTGGGTAAGACACTCCATCAAATAAATAAAGAAAAGCTTGGTGTTTCACTTCTATGGACTGGAACTGTCCCTGGAGAGATGAGGAGAACCATCACAATACCATGCGCTTCACTCTTCTTTCCTTAATCAATCTTGTTTAAAGCACTTATTTTTTCCTGCAAAACTTCCCTATGTCTTCCAAAAGCAGAAGTAACTAAGCTGAAAGCCTGAAAATACAGGGGAGGCTTATGGGATTGCAAAATTGGTACTCAGGGAGCTTACCTAGTTTATAGGCCACAGGTTGCCTACTTTTGATTTAAAGCAGTATTTTCAGGACTATACGTTTTATGAAGCAGCCTACATACTTTCAGAGAGTCATAACAGCTGCAGTGATAAGCACATAAAACACTTTTGACACATATTGACTATGAATTCAGATGAATATAGTTTTGAACAAAACTGTTATCTGTCAAAATAGCTGCACAGCAGAGACTAATACTTCAAGGCTGATGTAAGATATATATCTGATTAAAGCAAAGTATATGGTAGTGCCTCTTCCCATTCCACTTACACCTGAAGCTTATTCTAATACTGTGGTGAAACTGCTTCTCTGCAAATCAAATACTGACTATATAGCCCACACAGCTCAGGATAACAGGTTTCTTATTTCATTTATTTAAATTTATTAATGTTTTAAGAATATCCAAAGCTGTTGCTGTAACCAGGGGTGAAATTCAGCAGGTTCTGACAGGTTCTGGAGAACCGGTAGCAGAAATTTTGAGTAGTTCGGAGAACCAGCAAATACCACCTCTGGGTGGGAATGGAGATTTTGCAATATCCTTCTCCCAGGAGTGGGGAGGGAATGGGGATTTTGCAGTATCCTTCCCCTGCCATGCCCACCAAGCCACGCCCACAGAACCGGTAGGGAAAAATTTTGAATTTCACCCCTGTAACCCTCCAAATTACCCATCATTTTTTGACTGAAAATGCAAGCATTTTCAATCTTCCTAATAGCAGGGCCAGTCTTTTGACTGATGACTATAGGAAGAGTTGTCATAGCAGCCACTGTTGGGAACTCCCCATGTATTAAGTCTGACAATCTAACAGCTTTAATAATGGATACTCTCAAGTGTTTCTTATCATAGCTGTTATTTCATAGACCATATTTGCTAGAAAAATGCAGTTGTTCAAACAGCTTGATCTTCGGTTTTTAAAGGTTAAGAAAACCAGCTCTTTGAATTAGGACCAAAAGTCAAAGGGCTTTATTTTTTTCTGCATTACATACCAATTAGAACTTCCAAATCATCTTCAGAAGAAGCTTTAGTAGTTCACTTGTATGCTATCATTCTGTCTAATTCCTGACCCATAGAAGAAAAATTGGAGACTGGATAATTATTTAAGTTCATGGGGTTTAACGCGCACTGCAATGCCAAAGACAATTAGAAACGCTACAAGCCATGAAAGGTGCCAACTTCTGGTTGTTCAGCAAACTTGTGCATATAATTATTTATGCTGTCCTGCTGACCAAGCTGCTGTGTAAGAAACTGCTATGACTGGTTGTGTGAAAAGATCGCAGAATAGCTAGTATGCACAAACCATTTTTTTTTGCGAGCTTCGATAGTGATATGTGAATTGTGAATATGTATGTGAATAAAGTAGACCACTTTATTCACATATATGTATTCATGTACATGTATTCACATATGTGTGTATAT
>QLTV01002844.1:55135-78820 GCA_003457575.1 Thermophis baileyi | reverse complement strand
GGCCCCTGGAGGGGCCGAAAGGCAAAAAAGGTAGCAGTATGCTTTCTCCCATATTTGGGTATACCAGGTGATTTAACAGAGAAAAAAACATATATATATCCTTGTCCCTGGAACATGCAGATAGGGAGAAGAATCCTGTGGCTCAGAGGTTTAATCACTTGCCTTGTTAGGCAAGGGGCCCGGGTTCTAATCCCAGAAGGGTGTGGCTAGCTGATGAGAGCTAAATAGCTTGAAATAGATCTATACTAGTCTCCCTTTATTTATGTAAAAATATAACATATAGAAACGGACTGTCATTTATAATTAGCTGTCTGGATGGCCCCTGGATGGGCCGAAAGGCAAAAAGGAAGCAGTATGCTTTCTCCCATATTTGGGTATACCAGGTGATTTAACAGAGAAAAAACATATATATATATATACGCATACACATACACATACACATACACATACACATATACATATACATATACATATACATATACACATATTTATATGTATGTGAATAAAGTAGACCACAACCTACTTCTTGGCAAGCTAGAAAAATGTGGGATAGACAGCACCACCACTAGATGGGTTTGTAACTGGCTGACAAATTATATTCAACATGTAGTCCTCAATGGAACTACATCCACATGGAGGGAAGTAAGCAATTGGGTATCCCAAGGTTCTTTTTTAGGCCCAGTACTCTTCAATATCTTCATAAGCAATCTAGATAAGGGAATAGAACAGGAACTCATCAAATTTGCAGATAATACTAAGCTGGCAGGAATAGCCAACATCCCAGAAGACAAGCTCAAGATCCAAAAAGATCTTGACAGACCTGAACATTGGGCCCTATGTAACAAAATGAAATTCAACATAGATAAAAGTAAGGTTTCCACTTAGGCAAGAAAAAACAACTACGGTATATAGGTACAGACTAGGTGAAACTTGGCTTAATGACATTAACTGTGAAAGGGATTTGGAGTCCTAGTGGACAGTCACTTAAATATGAGCCAACAGGGTGTGGCAGCAGCCAAAAAAGCCAATGCAACTCCAGACTGCATTAATAGAGGGATAGAATCAAGATCATGTGATGTTCTACTACCACTTTACAAAGCCTTAGCAAGACCATAGTTGGAATATTGCATCCACGTCTGTCACCACAATATAAAAGAGTTGAGTTGTTGAGACTCTGGAAAGAGTGCAGAGAAGAGCAACAAGAATGATTAGGGGGCTAGAGGCTAAAGCATACAAATTGGGTATGTCTAATCTAATGAAAAGAAGGACTAAGGATAACACTGTTCCAATATTTGAGTGTGTGTGTCAAAGACAAGGGGGTCAAACTATTTTCCAAAGCATCAAAAGGCAAGACAAGAAACAATGGTTGGAAATTAACCAAGGAGAGAAGCAACTAGAACTAAGGAGAAATTTCTTAACACTGAGAGCAATCAACCTGTGAAATAGCTTGCCTTCAGAAGCTGTGGGTGCTCCATCACGCTTTCAAAAAGACACCGGACAACCATTTGTTTGAAATGGTATAGGGCAGGGGTGTCAAACTCGATTTCATTGAGGGCCGCATCAGGGTTGTGTTTGACCTCAGAGGGCCGGGGTGGGTGCGGTGTGGCATGGCCGGGGTGGGTGTTTGACATAGGCTCAAGATGCATTTTTTGCCCTTTGCATTCAAAACAGCTATTCCAGACAAAGGGAGATTTACTTTCTGGCACAAATAGTCTCAATTCCATAATGTAGAGATTAAAGACATGTGGAGTCCCCAGCTGCTATGGGGCTTGACTCTTTTGTATAGGAGCAGAGCATAAATGAACTGACAATTTCTCCAGATGTCTCTGTCCAACAATCTATCAATCTTTGTTGTGGCCTGCCAGCTGCAGGTGGAGTTGGCGGCAGACTCGGACAATGAGGAGGTTGGGGAAGAGCTTGGGCCAGTTCTGGAGCCTGGGGAAGGCTCTGATGGATGCTCAGCGTCCTTGGACACAGAGATAGAGCCAAGTCCGTCTGGCATTTCCCAACCACAGAGGCAGCTGCCTTTGGAGTCAGAGATGAGTGAGGAGGAGGAACAGCTGGGGCCTGTTCCAGATGCTTGTATGAGCAGAGCAGATAGGAGAGGTGAACAACGGAGGACAATGAGCCGGCTCGGGAAGCAAAACAAATGTGGACGCTGACTGGCCCCTCCCTGGCTGGGGAATAAATAGGAGGAAAAGGGAGTGGTTTGGTTGTTGCAGACAACCATTTGCATTTCTGGAAAGTTTGCTCCTTGTGTGTTTCGTGCGACAAAGACTGCCTTGCCAGAACTGAGGTTTGTCTATTTCTCTGTTTGAGCTGACTTAATTTGCAGCCTCCCAGCTGGGAGCTCACGGCCTTGCATTTATCATAATGAGCTGATAAGGACTATTGTTTCAGTTAACTTCTTGCAGGACTCTTGCCTGGACTTTCTGTTGGTCAATGCAGTTAATTCCCAATGTATAAATAAAGAGGGTTTTTTCTTTGCGGGAAGTTTGTTTCTTCCTTCTGTGAACAGTTACTACTTCTGACACAGTCCTAGAGGAGGACTTAATATTAGTAATAATTTACAAAATTGATATACCACCCAATTCTCAATGACCCTGGGTGGCTCACAGTAAATTTTTTTACAATGAAATCAATCACAGGTAAAAGATAAAAGATGACAAACTCAGTGATACGAGGGGGCTCACTCTCTCTCATCAAAGACCTGGGTGAAGAGCCAGATGTTTTTGGCTCTTCTGAACAACAGCTAGCCAGATCTTGGAGGGTACCTAGTTCTAATTGGAAGATGCTGCTAAAGAGAAGGTGAAGAAGGTGCTCCCTCCTGCAGCACTCTGCCGGCCAAAATGGGCTGCAGGGTGCCTCTGCCTCCTGCAGCACTCTGCTTCCGGTGCCTCTGCCAGCCAAAATGGGGCACAGGGGGCCCTCATGAGCCCCCCCACGGCCCATTTTGGCTGGCAGAGGCCCCGTGGGCCGGTCCTTTGATATTTCCAGTCCGGCCCCGCAGGCCAGATCTAAGCGCCCCGTAGGCCGATCCGGCCCGTGGGCCTTGAGTTTGACACCCCTTGTATAGGGTCTCCTGCTTGAGTAGAGGGTTTGACTAGAAGACCTCCAAGGTCCCTTTGAATTTTATTATACTAGTTCTATGAATTCTCTATGAGTTTTTTGCCCCCGAGCAGAAACAGAAAAATGTGGAATTAGGGAGTGCAGATATGAGAGAAATAGAGCCAAAGGACAATATGATTTTGTTTTTTTTATTAGTCAAATTATTCTGAGTTTGCAAGTAGATGTTAAGAAATAAAAGCTGAATGTGATGCATCCAAAAGTAATCCAAGGAAAGCTTGTTTCAAAATATTAAGATCCAGTATAAAGATAGGAGAGCAACATTAATTGTCAACTATCTGAAACTATTAATATTTTCAATTAAAAATATTCAGACACTGATAGCTATCTTATTCATTGAGTTTTCTAACGTAAGGATATTAACAAGATACATATTTGTATATGAAGCATTTTAACTTTACCACTTCAGTTTCAGTTCTTATTCTGTCATACAGTACTTTTTTGCGTTTTTCCAGCTTTTCAATGCTTATATTTTTAAGGTAGCTAACATAATACAAATTCCCTTCTTAATTTCCTATTACTTAGATCAGGAGTAGGCTAATTTTAATTACCCCTAAGATTACTCAATAAAATTCATGGCAATCGGAGAATTTGTACCCAGTCCTCCTCTATTCAACCATCTTTGGAATTTGCTTATTCTGTACCTGGAGATTACCGTTACTTTTCTTTCTGCAACTGCTGCCTTCCTTTTCTCTCTTTTTATTCAGATATAGAGCCCTGCTGTCATTATTTCCACTTTGTATTTCTTTCATTTTCCTGGGAAGACAGTTAAATTGTTTATCTGGAAACTAGCTGACACCCGTGCTTCGCTACGAAACTATGTGGTGGGGCTTGATAAATTGACACTTAAAGCTTGAAAATTAATGAGTAGTTAAAAAAGGGACTGTATTATTTCGTTAGAGATGGTAAGCTAAGTTTCTGTTACAGATGAAGACATTATTTGCATAGCATAGACTTTAAATTCATCCCTCAGATGAATTGCTCAGGACCTCCCTGTAAACAACATTCCTGGTTTTGCTCTCTGGCTGGAGGATGACCAGGCTGTCAGGTGAACTGACTCTGGAGCATGCCACATAGAACTGGCCATGGTCGCATCTGTAAATCTTTTCCTGCGTTTTTTGCCTCTTTTCCCTTTAACTGGTGTTACAGTAGAAGGAACAGATTCGTCTGAACTGAGGAGGAAAATAAGGGGGGGGGGGAATCTGTCTCTGCCTACCAGCATCCATTGGTATTCATCTGGCTAGCGTGGCTTAGCTCAACTGTTCTGTAGTAAAGCTGCTTGCTGCTGTGAAAGCAAAAGCGAAACTGAAACTCCTCTGCTTGTGTTTTGCATTTGGATCAGATTTCTTTTCAGGTGGGGAGTGGGGAGTAGAACTCCTTAGCATCAGAGCTTGTTAATATTAATATAAGAAAAACTCATGCTGGGTTGGTCATTTTGAAAAATCCTTTCTTAGTGAGCAGCTAGAAGCCAAGAGGAACATATGTGGCAAATTTCAAGTTTGTAGGCTTTACGGTTCTGGAGATTTCGTGATTAATGTGTGAGCGGTTTTTGCTTTTATATATATAGATTTAAAAATAGATTTCCTCCCACTGTTTTAGTCTTTCAGCCCCTGCATCACAATAACATAATATTTTATCTGTATATACCTACTAATTACATTATATAGCACTGAAATCTATACAGGCAGCATGAACTCATCTTAAGAGTTTTCTTTACAGTCTATATTAAGTGGGTTGTTTATGGCAATTCAGTCGGAAAGTATTCATCTTACAGATATATTAGAAATGCAGACAATTTGTACTACAGTGAAAAGCATGGATAAAGTCAGGTAAATTACACAAAAATGTCAAGAATGATGTGGTTACAGAAAACTTTATTTGGCTTAGCTATCCAGACAGCCGTTTATTCCTAGTGGTCTTATAATGGAAGCAGTCTGCAACACATTTTACTAAAAAACATGACCTTTCATGAGCTACAGCTCAGTTTATGTCTTTAATAACAGTTTCTACTTAGAAAAGGTGCTATTAAACTCTTACTGATTTTTTGCTATCACAGACCAGCATGGTTCTCTTCCCACAATATCTCAATAGTGGGGCATCGCAGGATTACTGGTACCTGCAGAACATTCTGGGATCATCTAAGATTTAATAGTTCCAAAGGTCGGTAATAATTAGATTTAGTATCTTAAAGGTAAATGTAAAGATTTCCCCTTTCCTATTGTGACTCTAGGTGCTCATCTCCGTTTCTTACTCAAGGAGCCAGCATTGTCTGAAGATAATTTCCGTGGTCACAGGGCCAGCATGACTATAAGCTGGAATGCTGTACCCTTCCTACTGAAGTGGTACCTATTTACCTACTCACATTTGCATGCCTTCAAACTGCTAGATGGGAAGAAGCTGGGGCAAGTAATGGGAGCTCACCAAGTTATGTGCACTCGGGTCTCAAAACTGGGCTGTCAGCTTTCCAGCTGACAAATCCATGCTAGGAAGGCTAGATCAAAAGATCTGAGTAACATGTCTACAAAACGGGGCAGAAAAACAGAGGGTTGATTAATAGTTTTTATTGGGGTGGTGAGGTGGTTCAGCAGTTAAGACACTGGACTTGTTGGCTGGAAAGCCAGCAGCCCGAGACCCGAGCGCCATGTGACAGGATGAGCTCCCATCCTCAACCCTGTCAACCTAGCAGTTTGAAAGCATGCAAATGCAAGTAGATACATAGGTACCACTTTGATGGGAAGGTAACAGCGCTCCGTGATGTCATGCTGGCCACATGACCGTGGACATGTCAAACAGTGCTGGTTCAATGGCCTTGAAATGGAGATGAGCACTGTCCCCTATAGTCAGCAACAACTAGCAGAATAAAATCTGCAGAGTCCTTTTACCTTTATTAATCAAAGTAAGCTTTGATGAATAATTTTATTATAGGATTCAAGGATAAAAAGAATAGATAGTAGTGAACTGATTTAGGAAACTAAGTCCTTGGAAAAGAAATTCTTAGCCGATGTTGTAAAGAAATGAAATTGTGTGACAAGCCAGACAACTCTCTCTTTTGCCATAGCACCTGCTTCAAATGTACTGGGATATCAGCTCCTTGCAGAAGAGATTTACAAAAATGTTTCAATGACTAGTAAACCATTCCTAAAAAGTGAGCTAGATTGACTACAAAAACAAGGCCAGCGTCAAGACTGATGTGATAACTGGTTGGCATAGCTGCTGCATTTATATACATTGCACGACCTTCAGTTTTTAAAGGTGTGGATGTAGAATAAAAGCAACCAGCAGTTGTTTTAACTGGTCCCAGCATGGCATATCTTTGCATAATGCTTAGCTGGAGATGGGACGAAATTGCAAAGACAGCAACCAAAAGCGAAATGTAATTTTCAGAAGAACATTAGTTCATTTTTATTATTTAGTTTCCCCACCCCAATCTAAGTCAACCAAACAGCCTTTGGTTCTTTAAGTAGCATTTGATAGCATTCAATTTATTATAGATCTTCCTCCTGGATTTCAAGTGCTATGATCATAAGATCCTTGGTCTTAATATTTCAGGCTATCCACTTGACTGAACCTAAATAACAATAACCCCACTCTAAACATGCCAGAGAATTAAAGCAACTTTCTTCAACGTGTCCTCTAGGCGTGCCAAATCCCAGGATTGTGGCTAGAGAATGTCATCCAATGCACCTGGGTTGTACCAAGCTGGTACACGTTTAAAGAATCCTCCGGTTCCTGGCGCTCCTCAGGCTCCTTCCCGCACAGCAGCAATCCTCCTACGCATCTCCGCTAGCATCCTTCTCCCAGCTTGCTTGACTGGCCGCGTTTCAAGTCCTTTCCAAGCGCCAATCCTCGCAGCAACACACGGCGGCTTCCTCACTTTCTTCTTTCGCTACTCAGCCCTCGCTCCGCTCCGAGCAGCCGCCACTTCGGAAACTTTGAAGGCGGAGACCCAGCGGGGAAGAGCAGAGAAGCCGCCTTTCTCAACCGGCTAATGGCTTGGATCAAGCATTCAATAGGACGCTTCGTTTGCGCGGGCTTTTGCAAGCCTTAAGGGCAAAAATCAACAGCAAAGGAAAGCGCGGTTAGTTTGTCGCTCGGCGCTCCTTCGTCTCTAAAGTTTCGGGTTTCGCGGGCGGGATCCTCCGTCGCCCAGTTGTACTTTATTCTGCATCGAGACGCTCGAACTTTAAGGCTGCTCTTTCGAGGACCTTGCCCGGGATCTCTTCATCCAGTCTAAGAAAAAGGCGGGTTCTTAATTGAAGGAGACTCTAGTTCTTATCTCTAGTTTAAACAAAAAAAAAAACAACCACCACCCCGACAACGCCTGCCATGTCCGAGGAGCGAGGGAAGGCAGAAGCTCGATCCTGAACTATGCGATCCCTGAACATTACGCCGGAACAGTTCGCGCAGCTCTTGCGCGACAACAACGTAACCCGCGAGCAGTTCATCGCTCTCTATGGGCTCCAGCCGCTGGTCTACATCCCGGAGCTACCCGAGCGCGCCAAGCTGGCCTTCATGCTCACTTGCGCGGCCATCTTCGGCCTGGCGTTCTTCGGGAACTGCCTGGTGCTCTACGTGGTGACCCGCCGCAAAGCCATGCGGACCGTCACCAACATCTTCATCTGTTCGCTGGCTCTCAGCGACCTGCTCATTACTTTCTTCTGCGTCCCTTTCACTTTGCTGCAGAATATCTCCAACAATTGGCTGGGAGGTGAGCTGGAGAGCTGCTTAGAGCCTCGTCCTAGCAGGCGGGCGCTTTTTCTGCCAGCGGGGTGTGTGCTTTGCTAAGAATCTGTGCCTCGAAGCCATCACTGCATACCTTTCTGGTTCCTTAAGGCTGGGTTTCTTTTTAACATTATGCTTAGGCGTGCAAAGAAGGGAATGTAGAAATGCGGGAAGTGGGTATCAGTAACTGACTTTGTAATAGAGAAAAAAGTATTCTTACATCTTTAGAGAGGTAACCTCTTTGTCATTTCTTTCTATTTCTCTTGTTGTTGGGGTGTACAGTATATGTGTGAAGGGTAGATTTTTTGCGTTTGGAAAAGTCCTTGCTACATTATTCTTAACGTGTATTGGCTTTAGTGCTGCGTTGGGGAATCTTGAACCTAATGTTAATTCTTATTGTTTGAGAATTCTCTACTGGCAAAACTCAACTTGGTGCTGGACTTCAGTTCCCATAATCCCCAGAGTCAACACATTGGAAAAGCTGGTTTCCATTTTATAACAATTCATTGTTCTCATACCATTATTAGTAGCTCAATGGTAGAAGGTGGCTATCATACAATATAACATTTATATGTATGCAGTTAAACTTTTAATATGTATAGGTGCTTATTATCTCAGATGCAAGATATAAACTATAATCTTACTAGGATCTAATTTTAATAAGTACAGTGTTTCCTATGGATTATTTTCATGGTCATTTCTTTATAACTTGCCATGGCAGAATTATAGTGTTCAGAAAACTGTCTTGACATTGTTAGTACGTAATTAAGAATCATACAGTATGCAATCAAACTTAAAAATGAGTATAAATATATAACATTAGCTCTCTTAGTATTTTAAAAGTATGCATTTGTTTTATCAGAATCGTCATACTGAAAAGTATTTCTCATTCTCAAGTATCTATTGACTTTTTAAAACCTGGGGGTAGACTATTTGAGAAAATAAGATTTTTGTGATGCTGGAAAGGACCTCTGCCTTTGCAGATCTAGTATTCTATTGAAGAAATTGATTAGTTTTATATTAATATTAATTTCATATTTGTAGTAGATTATGATCCATTATATAATAGCACTCTGGATCCATATTCCCATCATCTGGTTTTGTTCCCTATCAGAATTATAAACTGGTAAATGACCTGTCCAAAAAAATCATTCCATTCATTTCATTTCAGAATTAGGCTGCAGGAGAAGCTTAAACTAATAATGTTATGTATTCAAAATCACAGCCCTGTGGTTTTATTATAATGCACAATAATCAAGCGTAAGACTGAACTGTCTAGAAATTAATTGGAGTATGTTTATATGGGCTTCATCACCTATAATCCTAGTCTGAGACAGCCACTCCTTTTAACAGGTTTTATGTTATTTATTTATTTATTTATTGGAATTTGTCAAACAAAAATGAAACAAGAATAAGAGAATAAAAATAAAATGACAGAGATGATAGGCACGTTAGTGCACTTATGCACGCCCCCTTTACTGACCACTTAAGTATGAAGTAAGGTCCACGGAAGTCAACAAGTTTAGAAGGATACATTGAATTTAAAGCGGTTGTTTGCGTGCGTATTATTGTGATTAAAACAGAAAAAGTCATTTACAGGTAAAACACTACGTATAATTTTGTATGCAATACCTAGGTCTGACAGCAAGCGACGCAGTTCTAAGTTATCCAAACTGAGAATTTCGAGCCTAGTAGCATAAGGAATTCTATTGTGTACAGAAGAGTGCAAGACTTTTCTTGTGAAGTACTTCTGAACCCGCTCAAACTTCTTATCTTCTGAAGCACTAGATATTTTGCAGTCAAAAACACATTATTTGTGTTTATGTATATCCTAGTCCCGTGATGGCGAACCTATGGCACGCATGCCAGAGGTGGCACGCAGAGCCCTCTCTGTGGGCAAGCGTGCCGTTGCCAGCTGCTCTTCTGGTTTCCAGCGCATGCTTGCGCACATGCTTGCGCGCTAGCCAGTTAGTCTTCGCACGTGCCAGAACCCCGAAGAAGCTGGCCGGCGCGCATGCAAGACCACCTGGTCTTCGGGTTTCCGGCGCTCCGGCACGTGCGAAGACCAGGTAGCCAGTGTGCATGCGCATGCCGGAAACCCAAAGACCAGATGGCCAGTGCGCGTATGCCTTAATGTCTTTGCTGTCGTTGAATTCTGAATGGAGAGTTTTACTCTCTTTTGCTTGAAATACTTACAGTGCTCTAGAGAGTTTCTCTTTTATTATTGTATGATAATTAAAGTCTTATTTTTTACATGGTGCAATTGGGGATATAATTGTTATACATTGCATTATACTCTTATCTTGTTGCATATGTGAATATTTAGACCCCTAGTTCCACATCTCAGAGCTATTGCATTTTATGACTCCTTAAGGCAGTGGTTCTCAACCTGTGGGTCGCGACCCCTTTGGGGGTCGAACGACCCTTTCATAGGGGTCGCCTAAGCACGCGCTAGCCCGCCACGCCCCCTTTGTCACCTCATTGCGTGCAGGGAGGGGGCGGGGGTCGCGGGGCGGGGGTCGCGGCATTAGGAAGGTTGAGAACCACTGCCTTAAGGGCTAATAGTGAGCTTAGAAAATGGTGTTTATTTTGGAAATTATTGCACAAATGTTAAATGTTTAAATGATGAATAAGAATAAGCATTTCAAATGTAGGCAAACTGCATCAGTGAAGTCTTTGTACTTAGAACTAATGTAGTTCACCATTAGTAAGTTTTCATGTCACTAAATAGAGTTGTAAAAAATTCATTTTGTATTTACATAGGAAAATCTGAGGTGTTCTAAAGGGATATTTACACACACAACTGCTTCCCTAGATTATATATGTGTGTGTGTGTGTGTGTGCGCGTTTAATAGAGGAAGAGGAAATTGATTTCAAACAAAGCCACGAGAGTCCTGTAGCAAACTTAAATAAAATCACACTCATTTGTATTAACCAAAAAAAGGCTAAAATAATTACAAAGCTAAATTACTGAATGCTACTTGATTAGATTTAGACACTAACTACAGGTACCGGTAGTACTCTGGTACAATGGCAATTGAGATTGAAATTTTTATTGCTAATCAATATGATTGGAAAGTGTGAGATCACATAACCATGTTGCTTGGTGACAGCAATTCTAGCTCTCTCAGTTTCGGTGGTAACATGAGGTCCACCCAGGTCATTAAGCAAAAACCTCATGTGATCATGACTTCTTACTTTCTGCTGGCTTCCCCATTGACTTTGCAGGAAAAATTGGAAATTGTAATCATGTGACTGAGGGGGGATGCTATGATAGCCAGAACTCCAAGGACTGGTTGTAAGTTCCCCCTTGTTCTGCACTGTCATAACTTTGAACATTCACTTAATGAATAATCCATAACCTGAGGATTACCTGTAACGATGCACTAAAAATAATACCACAAGACAGAGCTACTATACCTGAGATTATGCAGAACTGAATGTATATTAAACTGAGTCATTACACCTTTCTCTTCTTCCTGTTATGTCCCACCTATTTAACTTTATATCCTTTATCTGAAAAATGTTAAGGATTACTAGTTCCACGTCAGAGAATAAGGTGAATATTCATTTAGTTGATGTAAAATATCTACTAAGATTGCTTATGCTATTTGGATTCCTGGACTCAAAAGAACAGGAATATTTCTGATTGCTTTTATCCATCCATCCATCCATCCATCCATCCATCCATCCATCCATCCCTATCTGCATCTCCATCATCCATCCATCCATCCATCCATCCATCCATCCATCCATCCATCCATCCATCATCATCATCTAAGCTTTCTTATGCTGCAACTCAATCCATCATATCCAAGTGATGAAGCATGCTGCAGCTCACAAAAATGTCTTTTAATACATTTAGTTAGTTGGAAAAGGTGTCACTAGACTCCTTGGTTTTTTGCTACCATAGATAACACATTTCTCCTCTTACAAATCCCTTCATGGATTGTTACCGTGTAGTACTAAACTTTTGTAAAACACAATAAGCTATAAGCTATAAATTTGGGACTGTACAGTCCTAATAGGGGCACGCATAATGGCAGGTCACAGATAAGGTAGCAAAACTGGAGAAGAAAGTGACAACCTGTCCCAGAATGCTGCCCAAAAACCAAATGAACATTCAAAAGTGAGATAATACCAGTGTTTGTAAAATGAACCCCCTAAACTGGTAGGCATCCAGTGAGTTATTGGAGAAGAGTAGAAGAAAGGGCAAGGATGAGTAGTACTGCTCTTTTGGTAGCAGGCTTAAAGTTGAAAAAAAGTTTAACTCTGGGTGTGTCCAGGAGCAAAAGAAAAACTTAATGCTACACACAAGAAAGATTCCATCCATCCATCCATTTATTTATGTATTTATGTATTTATTTAGTCAGTCAGTCAGTCATCAAATGTCCATCTCATGAAAGAGTGACTTGGCATTGTACAGCAAAACTATGAAATAGTAATATAAAAAACCAATTTTTATACATGAAATATGTGAATCAAGATAAAAGTAAACTTAATTGGATAAGAGCTGGAATACCAAGACTGAACACTGACATCCTGATGCTATAATTGCTATTGACTAGCAAGCGGAACTACACAACCACTTTCATCTTTATTAAGATTTATCAGGAAAAAGTAGTCTCTATATGTTAAAATCCTCTACCAGGATTTGGTTTGGATAATCCCTAAAGAGGACTGAATATATGAGGATTACCTATGCTAATGCATCTCAATAAGGATGCAAATGTTCACATAGTGACTTCTACTGGTCAGTAGTAATAACATCTGTAAAGTCTTTATAAACCCCTTCATAAGTGGGGAGAGTCGAGTCTTTTAGCATGAGGCCCAGACACATAAGAACAGTAAAGTCCCTAATCTGACAGTATATAAGGAAGGAAATCTATTGTAATATCTATTGACATTCCAGGAATTAGCAGGCCAAAATGGACTGGAATTGATTCAAAGCAGATCTGTTGATAAGAAAATCATAAAATAAATAGTGTAGCTATTGACAAAGTGGTGTCAATCAGTGACTGAATATCTTCCTTTCTTTGAACAACCTAAAAGATGCCTCCACCCACGAACATCACCAGATGGGCCATAACAAAATTTAATTGGCAATATGGTGTACAAGCAAAAATGGACAGGCATTAAGTCAACAAAAACACAGACATCTTGAAAAAATACAGCTTAAACTAAAATAAAAACATCTGACGAACAAGATATATTCTTAGCAATAGTCCATGTGGTTATATGGTAAATTAACATAAAGAATAGATTTAACCGACTGAATCTGACAAATGGAATTCATGAAGCATAGAAAGCTGATCTGGTGATATAAACAAAAGACAACATCAATACATAGAACTATATAATACAAAATACAAATTGGTGGTATGTATGAAGATTTCATAACAGAACTAGAGCTAGACACTGGAAAGTGAAGTCAAATAGTCTCTAGAAAATATTGCTAAGAATAAGCAGATATTGAAATATGATTGGGAATAGTGTTAGCAACAGGAAATATTGTATTTTAATAGTAACATATGACCCAATGTCTCAGTTGAGGTTAGAAAAATTATATTCATAATAATAAAAAACAAAAAACAATTTCTATTCTGATTCCATGGTGTTGGCTTATGTTAATAAAATTGGAACTAATTTTTTCTAGTGTCCAGAAACTATTAATTATTTAATCCTTTATTCACTAAAATTTTCAAAGTTACTGATGCTTTTTACTTTACCTCATGATGCTTTAATTATTCAGCCATTGTAAAAGCAAATACTGCAGTCTTCATTGTTATATGTACACTCATCTGGAAGTGCTACTTAAGTATCTGCGTGAAGCAAATTTATTTTAGGGAATCATAGTTGGCAGAAAGATTTTCTATTCCCTTCTGCATCTTATATTCTGTGTAATGAATTTATAATTATTTCTATGTTCCATGATCATCAGGAATACTTGATTTCATGGGAAGCTCTGGGAAATAAAGTGGCAGAAGAGATCCTTGAAAAAGCTGGGAGCAAATCTCATCACACACATGAGGGTTCTTATCAAAACCCAAGATTAAGGTCTACGTTGTGATGATGAGGGGGCATCTTTACATTACAGGTTTTAAACAAGCATGTGTGTTCCAGGAGTCCCAAAATGAATCTATAATTACTAACTGGTCAAACCATTTATTAAGTAATCTTTGAAATTAAAGTAAAAAGTCAATCAAGTAAAGTGGCTGACAGTTTATGGGGAATATAGTACAAATATCTAAAACCAATAAACACTCAAATAACAAACAAATAAATAATAATTTGAGAGAGAGGCAAAGATTTCAGAGTAGCATGTTTATTTTAATGAGAAAAAAAGCAGGCGGTTCATGGAGTAACATATTTAATTCAGAGCTTGGAGAGCAACAAACTGAATTCAAGAGGAAAATGGCCTGGAGTCCAAAGAGTAACACACTGAGTGCAAAATGAGATAAAAGCAAAATGGATGTAAGAAAATGGCATGGAAAATGATTGATGGATTAAGTGCCATCGGCTCTTACCAACTATATAAAGATAATCTTCGACTTATGACCAAAATTGGGAACAGAATTTCCATTGCTAAGTGATGCGGTTGTAAAGCAAGACATCAAATGACAGCTACGCTTAACAGCAATGCTGACACTTGCTGTTGCCATCATTAACTGACAATCATGAGTCGTTAAGCAAGTACCTACCCCAATCCAATCCATTCTCAGCTTAGTCCTTCCCAGTCCCAAGTCTCAGTAAAGTAAGGGACTGCCTTCCACTCCCCCCACCCGTGTATCTCCCTCCTGTCTATGCACTTTGGCTCCCTGCCTCCCTTGGCTCATGCAGTGCCAAAATGTCCAGACCCAACCCAGGGCACTGCAAAAAGCAGAAGCAAGCAACAAGCAGTGCCAGATCCATGGCAGTTTAGGAAGCCCAGCTCAGAGCAGGGCAAAAGGACTTCTTGGAGCGAAGGGCAAGGCTGAGCATGCCTAGTCAGTAGCGGGAGCAAGAAGATGTTGAAATTCAGCTGGAGTAATGGAGTGCAGACTGGCAGGGGCAAAAAAGCATAGATGGAAGAGATAGGTGGGTGGGTGTTGAAATGGGATGCATACCCACTCAACAACCCAAGATTCTCAGTTGTTGATAACTGTCGGGATTGCTGTCGCTAAGTATCTTGGTCATGTGATATCTCATAACTCTTGCTTAGCAGTGGAAATTCTTGTCTCAGCTTTGGTCGTAAATCGAGGATTACCTTTTTATAGTTGGTAAGAGTTGATGGCACATAATCCATCAATCATTTCCCATGCCCTCATTTCCCATGCCATTTTCTTACATCCATTTTGCTTTTATCTCATTTTGCACTCAGTGTGTTACTCTTTGGACTCCAGGCCATTTTCCTCTTGAATTCAGTTTGTTGCTCTCCAAACTCTGAATTAAATATGTTACTCCCTGAAGCTCCTGCTTTTTTCTATTAAAATAAATATGCTTCTTTCTGAAATCTTTGCCTCTCTCTCAAATTATTACTGTAAGTTATTTGAGTGTTTGAATGTTGGTTTTAGATATTTGCACTATATTCCTGCTTATTTGATTGCCTTTCTACTTTAAATTTAAAGATTACTTAATAAATGGTTTGTCCAGTTATTAATTATAGGTTCATTTTGGGGCCTCTGGAACCCATATGCTTGTTTAATAACCTCTAATGTAAAGATTCCCTGTACTGCCACTTTATCATCACAAAGTAGACCTTAATCTTGGGTTTTGATGAGAACCCTCATGTGTCTGATGAGATTTGCTCCCAGCTTTTTTAAACATCACTTTAAGGATCTCTTCTGTCACTTTATTTCCCAGAATTTCTCAGTAAATCAAGTATTCCTCATTATCATCATTTATAAAAATAACTATCAATTCACTGCCGAGAATAATGCAGCAATATGTATCATTATGGCAGAGATTTTATGATATTTTACAATAACACTTTTTATAGATTATATTATAGTAGTGAATTTATTAGCAAGCCAGTGACTGTTGAAAAGTAAAAAAAGATAAAATCATGATCTCTGTATATAATTGAGTTCTCATTGATTATGTTGAGGATAAACAACAGGTAGCTACATACCCTATTTATCTTTTTTTAATGTTTTAGTTTCATTACATTTTCTGTTCTTTTATGTATCATAAAGAATTATGGTCTAGTACGACAAATAACATTTGATTTTATATGCATACTTCCAAGCTGTCTCCTTAGAATGTGGATGCAAATCTAATTTTGCCTCACTATTGCACGATCTCTGATTATTTTAAATCAGGAAGGGAACTAATAAATTCCTGGTTTTGAGGAAAAAAACAAGATTGTGTAAGTACAATCTTGGTCTTGATTTTTTAACTTTAGTATTGATTTTGGTTTAGTACTTTAGAATGTGTTCATGTGTGTGAACAGCTTCTGCAATTAACCAGAATGGTAGTGCTGACTCAGAATGTCGAAGTTGTAATTCTTAACATCTGCTGGGCATACAGTTTGGCTTTGGAAAAAGCTGCACTAAATCATAAACTATGTATTACAAATTGCAGGATAAACTCTGCATGTAATATTGATGACTAGATAGTTGATTTGCATTTCTAGGTATCATGACCATTGATCACTGACTTTATTTAAATATAATTTTGTTTATATGTTACTTAGATTTGGTATATACAAGTGGAAATTTTAGTCAAGGCATCAGACTAGAAACCAGGAGACTGTAAGTTCTAGTCTCACCTTAGGCACAAAGTCAGCTGAGTGACCTTGGTTCAGTCACTTTCTTTCAGCCTTAAGAAAGAGGCAATGGCAAACCACTTCAGAAAAACCTTGCCAAGAAGGGAGCAGGGAAGTCCAGGCAATCTCTGAGAGTTGGACATGACTGAACGGAAGAAAAAGAAAGGGAAATGGTACTTTTCATTCTATCATTATTTTTGAAAATAAAAAAGAAAGCTGAATTATAGCAGTTTCATTACAACATGTTGGAGAAGTTACATCAAGCGAGGTGCTGCCCACTCTGCCAATTTGTTAGAATTTTATCATTTTCTCTACATTTAAATTACATTTTGAGTCTGGTCTACTGATGTTTGATATGTTTTTCTCTACATTTTGAAGCATAACTTTGTTATCGAACTAACTGAAAATTCAGCATTATAATTGGCTAGTCTCTTGCCCTTAAATCTTATCATAAAACAGATATCGACATGACTGATGTTTAATGAGCTGTAATTTCCATTCATTACATACAGGACCTGGTGAATGATTCTGTAGAGATAATAGCTAGGGCTTTTCATTGTAACTGAGAAAGGAATAGTTTATTTTTTTTGGGGGGGGGGAAAGGCCAAACACCTTTTATTTAAATGCCTAGGTGCAGATGATTTGTGTTGCTCTTAAAGAGACAAAGTTGATTTGTAAATGAGCTTGAGCAAAAGCATCACCACATACATGGGATGGAATTGGTAAGGGCATTTTTGAATACCTCTAAAAGCTAGGCATTTATAGTACCTGATGAGAAAACAAAGCTATTTGGGAATGCTGAATGATAGACATTAGTCATTGTAATATTAGATTAACTGGTATGGCTGACTTAATTTTAATGGTATTACAAGATACTGGAAAGGTCACACAAGGTTATTAGTCCTAAATGACATGCAGTTAGCTCTGCAGCACTTTTGCAGTGTGGTAGTTTTGTCTACTCTTCTATCGTTTACCCCTCACTACTTCTTTCAAGACAAGGCTTTTATTTATTTATTTATTTATTTGTCAAACATGTACAAGATAGCAGGTATAGGTATAAACATAAACATAATCAAAGTGAATACAGATAGATGAGGACAATAGGACAGTAGGACAGGGACGGTAGGCACGCTGGTGCGCTTACGCACGCCCCTTACAGACCTCTTAGGAATGGGGTGAGGTTGACAGTAGACAGTCTAAGGTTAAAGTTTTTTGGGTTTGGGGAAGAAACCACAGAGTCAGGTAGTGAATTCTAGGCATTAATCACTCTGTTGCTGACGTCATGTTTTCTGCAGTCGAGTTTGGAGCGGAAGTCATATTTTCTGCAGTCGAGTTTGGAGCGGTTTACATTAAGTTTGTATCTATTGTGTGCTCATGTATTGTTGTGGTTGAAGCTGAAGTAGTCATTGACAGGTAGGACATTGTGGCAGATAATTTTATGAACTACATTTAGATCGGTTCTAAGGCGACGTAGTTCTAAGTTGTCTAAGCCCAAAATTTCAAGTCTGGTGGAATAAGGTATTTTGTTGCGAATGGAGGAGTGGAGGACTCTTCTCGTGAAATATTTTTGGACTCTCTCAATTGTATTAATGTCCGATATGCAGTTTTTCAGCCTAACTGACTCAAATTTTTAAATTTGAGTCAGTTAGGCTGAAGCTTTCTGGAAGGAAGAAATGCTAAGAGTAGTAAAACAAACACTTTGCATAATTGGTTGAGTCAGTTTGTGGAAATGTTTTCTTCAACATCTTTCTGTTAGTTTCGATGTAAGGAATTTAAACATTCAGTATACTGCATTCTATAGTTACTGCTTCTCTCTGCAGTTGTAAAGTTTCTACTGTGTATAATAGGGGATTTTACTTTGAAGGCAACCATGCTTATTCACCAAAGACAGGAGGAAAGAAAGAAGCATTTCCTTGCTTTAAATGAGTTTCTGTTAAACTTTATGGCAGATACCATCAAATAGTCATGGGCAAGATAATTTTAATGTTGTTGTGATTTTAGAAGAAGTGTAGATACTATTTATAATGTTACATAGTGTTAGACTCAAGTGGCATTCCTTGAATACTTTCAGTTGAAGTGTTTCGTATTATAATCCTTACTTTATTAAAAAAATATTGGGTGTCCAGGAAAAGTCACTACCACATGTAGTTCTTACATGTTTATCCACTGTTTTTTTAAACAAGGAAAATATATTATTTTTTTAAGCAAGTGTGCCTATTGAACTTAGTATTGATCAAGTCAAGACTTAATCCACACATTTCAAAGAAATTACTTCTTATTCAAAATTGATGTTGCTTCTTGAGATGTTGCCTGTTTCATAATAAATAAATAAGTCAATATGAAGAGAATATCAATTATGTTAAAGTACATATCACGTACAATCTATCCTTCAGAAAAGAGATAAAGGTAAAATGTACTTGAATCAAATTTGACACCTGGGCATTTAATTCATGCAGCTTTCTTGGCAACATTATTGATGTTATTGGCCACTGCCTTTTTCTGAAATGCTTTTCTTCTTAGTCCAATCAACTTCCTGGAGTTCCTAAATTGTCTGTCTAGTTTGTCCTCCCATAAAGTGACTCTGCAGGCTTAGGAAATCAGGCAAGATCAACAGATGTGGCCACGTGCACATTCCTCAGAAATAAGAACAAATATATGCCTGGTTCTGAATATATTAATAATATGATTTTTTTTCTTTATAGGTGCTTTTGCTTGCAAGATGGTGCCATTTGTGCAATCTACTGCAATAGTTACTGAGATACTTACAATGACTTGCATTGCTCTAGAAAGGCATAATGGCATTGTTCACCCTCTAAAAATGAAATGGCAGTATACCCACAGAAGAGCATATACAATGTTGGGTAAGGTCCCATGCAATTTTATTACTTGTTTTTAACTTTTCTTTCTTTTCTTTAAAGAACGTCAGAATACTCATATAATCGAAAGAAAAAGAAAGAAAGAAAGAAGAAAGAAAGAAAGAAAAAGAAAGCAAGCAAGAAAGCAAACTGTTAAGCTCACACAAATTAGAGTAATTTTCTGTGTTGTTTTTCTTAAATCACCAACAACTATTTACTTTTAGGCATTGTTTGGCTGTTGGCTGCTGCTGTTGGTTCACCAATGTGGCATGTACAAAGAGTGGAGGTATGGTTGTGTTGTACGCTGGATTGTAATTTGGGATGTTTTTGTATAATATGTTCAGGAGCTGAATATAATCTATAATGGAAAAATGTAATGTTCACATTTCATGTCTGCAGGGTTTGATAAATGTCAAAAACTAGAGTGATTGAAACTCTACCTTTATAAAAAAATATGCATCACTTGTGCAACACCCATAAAAATGGACTGAGCTTTGATCTCAGCATTGTGGCCATCATCTTGACTTTTCTGACTATATGCTGCAGATATTCCTGCTCTGTAGCATATAGTTAGAAATAGCATTTACGATAATTATGCACTGAATTGCTGCAGTATAAATTAAGTCAGTTGATGGAAATCATTGTATCACATAGACAAATTTAAATAGGATTGGAAATATACACAGGTAGTCCTTGTTTAGCAATTGCCTCATTTAGTGACCATTTGCAGTTATGATGGTGATGAAAAAGTAACTTTACAACCAATTTTCATATTTATGACCTTCACAGTTCTGAAAGCAAAGTAAAGTTGAAGTCATATCATGAGCACAGTTGTGGTTTCACTTAGTAAAAGCTTGCTGATCCCAATTGTGGTTGCTAAATGAGGACTAACTCATATATGCAGATTGCACGCAGAGTGAAAAAGCCATGATTTTGGTCATAAAATCACAGTTTTCTGCAGATAAAACTTCTAAAGCCAGGTTTGCTTATTAAGTACAAAATGGGTGAGATGCATTGTAGAGTATCAGCCCATTCCCTTGTGCTTTATTGATATGTATAGATAAGTAGTCCAAGCTTGGATGACTTAATATGAGATCCACATTTGGAGTTATAGTTTCCTATAGCTGAATATTCCACCTTTTGATTTTTTTTCCTTATAAATAATATATTGAAAAAGGAATCTGTACTAACATCTGCTTAATGTCTTGCAGAATAAATATGACTTCCTTTATGAAAAGAAATATGTTTGCTGCTTGGAAGAATGGCCAAGTCCTGTCCACCAAAAAATTTATGCCACTTTCATTTTGGTCATTCTTTTCCTTCTCCCATTGATGCTAATGCTATTGCTTTATAGCAAGATTGGTTATGAGCTCTGGATTAAGAAAAGAGTTGGAGATGCTTCTGTTCTCAGGAGCATTCATGCAAGTGAGATGTCTAAAATTTCTCGGTTGGTATATATAATTTTATCTTTATGTTTGCTATGTTGAAAAAGGTTGTTATATTGCTTCCTGTAATTTTAATATAATTTTATATTACTTCTTATAAATTAATCTTTTCCTATTTCCTAGGATTCTATAAAAACATCAGTGAGCTTAAGGACATTGATTGTTTGCTAAACAAGTTTTCCCTAAAGTCTATTTTTAGGGATTCGTTTTTTGAATGAAGCTTTATAGAATTGAACTACATGTAATTAACAAATATACCTGGAAAGTGACAAGGCATAATTAAATGTGAAGGAAAAGAGCACTCCAATAAAGCACTGAGGGATTCTTCTGTTTGCTATTTGCAATGTCTTGATCCTTTATATTATTATGTTCTTTTATATTATTATGCTCACTCCAACCTCATGAATTGAAGGGTTGCAAGTCAGAATTTTGGGAAAGAAGGAGGGAGAGAAAGCATATGGGTTAGGCTATAGGTATCCTCAATACTGTCTCTTAAGAACATCCTGTAGACATTGCTACATCCATTACCAGCCTGTTGTTCTATAAGATTCAATGGACAGGGCTTTCTCCTTGTTCCAGTAGTGACATAGCATGACTGGTGAAAACAGATCAAGGGCTTTCTAAATGACCATGGCAGCTTTAGGTGATCAGGATAAAAGCATCTCTAGCAGTTGGCCTACCTATTTTTATTTATTTATTGCATTTATATTTTATCTTCTGGGTGCTCAAAGAGTAGATTTTTGCCCATGTTTTATCCCATTTAAACTTCTGAAAGGTACAATGTGCTAAGAGAGAATTATTGAACTAAAGTCATATTGTGAACTCTATGACTGATTAAGAACTTTACCTGGGTTCCCAAAGTTCATGTTCAATATTTTAGCTTCTAATTTGCTTAGTTTCATAAATGAGTAAATGTAAGCCACCAGGTCTACATGGTGATGGTGGTAATAGCAATAGCACTTAGACTTACATACCATTTCACAGTGCTTTACAGCCCTCTCTAAGCTGTTTACAACATCAGCATATTGCCCACAATAATCTGGGTCCTCCTTTTACCGATCTCAGAAGGATGGAAGGCTGAGTCAACCTTGAGTCGGTGAGACTCGAACTGCCAAACTGCTGGCAGCCGGCAGTCAGCAGAATTAGCCTGCAGTACTGCATTCTAACCACTGCACCACCACAGCTTTAAAATCATACCTTTAAATTATTTTCATTTTGGATCACCATATTGCCTGCCTTGCTGTATAGAGAATGTTCTCAAGAAGGGAAGGATATAATTTATTTTAAAAATAAAATGTTAAATATTTAACTAGATATATGAAAATAGGATGTTCTGTATGCAAAGTATTTTACTTCCTACTGAGATCTAATTTTTCCTCATACAAATTATTTGTATTGCCTCCTTATCTAAAGTGATTTTGATCAACAGTCCAAACTATTTCTCTTTTCAGAAAGAAGAAGCGAGCAATCGTGATGATGGTGACTGTTGTGGTTTTGTTTGCTATTTGTTGGACACCCTTCCATGTAATGCATATGTTAATAGAATACAGTGAGTAGTTTGTTTTTATTAAACAGTAGGAGATAGGGGGGTTGTTTTGCTTAAAGAAAGTAAACAAGATAATATATTAAACTACACCAGAATATTGAATTTTATATATGCTATTATAATAAATGTATTCGAATAAAGACAATTTTTCATGTTTACTGGGATGTATGAGTCAAGCTTAATCAAGTTAATAAATATGTAGTCCCCTGCAATCTATTATTAAAAGCCTCTTATTTATATATAAAAGCTATGTACATTTGAGTATGTTGCAATTATTTTTTTCTGTTATTCTTTATGCCTTGCCTTTTATATCATACTGAGTGTATACATTTCCCTCTTGTCCCATCCTTGCAAAGTTGAATTACAGTGCATTTTGAGAGTCCATTGAGAATGGCCCATACAAATAAATGACTTTTGTAATTCAGTCTGATTATGAAGTGGGCTTTATAGATTCACCCAAGAGCTTTTTTTACTTCTCATCAATATAAACCTTCTTCAACAATCAGGGTTTTTAAAAGAAAAACTATCCCAAAATTGTTCAGATACAATTCTGAATTGCACTGATTCTGGCCTTTGAAAGTAATAATAAAGCCGAAGGGATCAGAGTTTTGGTGTTCTGTTTACTTAATTGGGTTCCTGCCCACCCATAGAAAAGCAGTACAATTTGACATATATTTTTATTTTACTTTAATGTCCTATCTTCACATGAAGATAGATAGATAGTGGGTAGAGATGACAGGAGACAGACTTCCCAAACAGCTCTTTATTTCAGCTCTTGTGTAAGCAACCAGCAAAGAGCAGTCTGACAGCTTGCCCTTTTATAGGGAGCTGTCAGACAGACCAGCCAATAGCGTTTGAGCTTTTTCCCGCTCAAACGCTGGACCTGGTTGGAACCATGCAACACAGTTTAAACAGTTAGAACATAACACCCCTCCCCTCCTGGATGGAGCTGTCCAGCATACGTAATCACGCAGGTAGGCGGGGCGTTTTGGAGCCCTACTAGACCTGCGCAATTCAGTTGGTGGTGAGGCAGCGGCCTGTGCGTACAGGTCTGCTGCCGCTCCGGGGCTCGAGCATGGAAGCTCCTGGAAGGTACTGGGTGTGGCCTCCACGGCCGAAGGGACCGGTTCGAAGGGAGGACATCGCTGGCTCTCGGCTTCCACAGGTAGGCCTTCCGAGACACCCGGGCTTGAGTTAGCTAGGGGAGGAAAGTAAGGTGTTACTGTTTGTGGGTTGATTGATTCC
>QLTV01002844.1:40136-51931 GCA_003457575.1 Thermophis baileyi | reverse complement strand
GGAAGATGTCTGCCTGGCTGGTTGAAAGTGCTGAAGAAGCTAGTCACAGTTCTCCTGGCCCAAGCCCTCGTCGCCACTGTTAGATAGTGGGTAGAGATGACAGGAGACAGACTTCCCAAACAGCTCTTTATTTCAGCTCTTGTGTAAGCAACCAGCAAAGAGCAGTCTGACAGCTTGCCCTTTTATAGGGAGCTGTCAGACAGACCAGCGAATAGCGTTTGAGGAAGATGTCTGCCTGGCTGGTTGAAAGTGCTGAAGAAGCTAGTCACAGTTCTCCTGGCCCAAGCCCTCGTCGCCACTGTTAGATAGTGGGTAGAGATGACAGGAGACAGACTTCCCAAACAGCTCTTTATTTCAGCTCTTGTGTAAGCAACCAGCAAAGAGCAGTCTGACAGCTTGCCCTTTTATAGGGAGCTGTCAGACAGACCAGCCAATAGCGTTTGAGCTTTTTCCCGCTCAAACGCTGGACCTGGTTGGAACCATGCAACACAGTTTAAACAGTTAGAACATAACACCTAAAGCTTGTATTAAGCTTTTTTATCCATTTACTAATAAAGGAGAAAACAATATGTATATATCTATACTCATACAGAATATGGAAAGTTGTCTGAGATATTTCTACCAAATAATAGTGAATGAATATGATTCATACTATTGCTGCTTTCAGGATACCAGAGAGAATTAAAAGAATATTGAAATACTGTATATGGCAATCAGAGTTTAATATTGTTTCATTTGATTAAATTAATATCCATTTTAAACCAGCATTTAATTTCCTGTTGACAAATGCCTAACAATGTGAAGATTGTACAAGGCAATGCTTGATCTTTACTTTTATGCTTTTCTTTCTGGTGCAAGAATTTAGTGATAAATAGTGAAAAATTAATAGTGTAGTTTTATACATATAAATGAAATAAATAATGTAGGTAGGATATTAGACTTTTTCTATATAAGAGAGCAAGTTTGGTGCAGTTGTTAAGGCATTAAATTAGAAACTGGAAGACCATGAGTTCTAGTCCTGCCTTAGGAACAAAGCTAATTGGGTGACCTTTGGCCAGTCACCCTCTGTTAACCTTAGCAAGGAGACAATGGCAAACTACTTCTGAAAAAAATCTTGCCAAGAAAACTGTAGGGACTTGTTCAATCTCCGGGAACCAAAAATTTACTTGAAAGCACACAAACACACAAAAAAGAAGGTATAGGCTTGTTTGTTTGTAAGGTGTGAGCAAGTTTATTAGTCATCAGCTTATTAAGTTATTCACTATAAATTATGTACATGGCAGATAAAATTTTAATAGCATGCTTCTTAATGAATTTCTTGAACATGTCTTATAATTAATTTGGTATAAATTTCATTCTGGAATAATTGGATTTTGATTTCTACTTAACTGGTTCAGATACATAATGAGATAAATGATTGAATAGATAATTCATGTACCATTGAAGAGATGCTTAAACATATTTTTCTCTGTAGGTAATTTTGAAAGAGAATATGATGATGTCACTATTAAGATGATATTTGGAATTGTTCAGGTAATTGGATTTGCTAATTCCATTTGCAATCCAATTGTATATGCCTTTATGAATGAGAACTTCAAAAAGAACTTTCTCTCTGCAATTTGCTTTTGCATTATGAAAGAAAACTTGTCCCCATTCAGACAACCCAAAAACTTGAAAATCACAATGATGCAGCATGAGGAAGGGGCCTGTAGAAGAGAGTTGGTCTCCCTGGAAGAGACTAGAAGAGAAGCATTCAGTGAAGGGAACATTGAAGTAAAATTCTGTAATCGATCCTTTCCTAAGAAGACCTCTAGAAGACACCTGGCTTTGTTCTCATCAGAATTCACTGGGCACACTTCACTGGAATCCTAGCAAAAATGGCTCTTTGTGTTCCAATATTTGGCAATGGTTTTTCAAGTACTGTATTTAAAACGCTTTGCTTAATATACACAATACAGAGATGTTTTGTGTTTGCCTCAATTGAGGTTAGTAGCTACTAGGTTTAAATATGGTCATCACTGCATTAGGCAAACAGCCCACAATGGTTGATTTTCATTGCCTGAGACTGTTTTCTTTTTCCATCTGTTTTTAAAAAAAGTTTTATGTTGTTTTATCTTCTGTTTTATTGTGTGTTTTTAGTACAAGAAATTAATCCTTGCCCTGCCAGATGAACTGTGTTTAGACTATGTATTGCCTTGTCAATCAGTGTAATAGCAAAAAATCCCAAACAAACCTGTGATCATGAATCACAGCCATGCAGCTATTTGATATCGTAATAATCAGTATGTGGTTATTTTTTTAAATAACTTAATGTCTCCATCTTGAATAATAAAGGAAAAAACCCTAGAAACTTATTTTCTACAGAAGGAGTGCAGAGTAGGTTTTGAGAAGCATTTCTGATAGAGAAAGCAACCTTAAAACCAATTCAGAAATCATTTTGATTTCAGTGGATTTGAAAATCAGCTATTAAGTAAACATAACATAACATAATTGACACAGTGAAGCCAGTGTTAACCTGATAAGAAATATAACCTTTTTGCCTGTGAATAGAACTGGCTTTCCAAGACACAGAACAACGCTGCTTAAAAGCAATTTAGGATTTGGCATGGCAGATCTTCTCACCAAGTGAGATGGAAAATAGTTTTTACTTTTCTCCAAAGGAACTTGCAGTGATCAGCACATACAGGCTAATATGCAGCAAAGTTACCAACTCCCCATCAGTGTTTAATTACAGTTATTGGCATAATCAACTTAGAATTGTTATTTCACCCACAAGTAAGTACTGGAGAAGCAGGAAGCTTTGCATTTGCTACAGAATGTAAAGGCAGCCTGCCAGCACAGCAAGACCGCTTCTACTGTATGATGCATAGACAAAAGACTAATGTACACAAATAGCCTAAAACTGAATTCTGATTTCAAAATATCCATCAGCTACTTTGTTTCCTTTTGTTATAAATTTGTTGCAAAATAGCAGATATAATGTAAAAATGCTTCACGGTAGTTTCTCCCCATCTCTTCTTGCTGAAAGAGTATGTGTTGGCACACTTGTTTTTACAAGCTAGAGACATGAACCACCATAAGGGCCTTTGGACATCAAAAGCACATAATTCCTGTCTTATATGTTGTCCAATGATGATTCAGTAGAGCTTCTGCTCGTTACTTTATGGAAGTAGCATTAGTGAGTTATAGTTTGTATTTACTAGATGAAATTGCACCTGAATAATTGCACCCCTGTTTTTCTGGCTGTTTAGTCATTAGTGTAATCCAAAATCTGTTGACAACAATCTCTAGATTTATTTTCTTTATTAGATTTATGTGATGCTATCTTGTCTAGAGATGAGGAGTAGCTAGATATGTAAATGAATACACTGTAAATATGTAGCACCTATTTATAAACTATTTGATTTTTCTGTTTTGTTTAGCATCTAGACTTATTACTAATTTGGGTACATTCAAACTTAGTTATTTTGTAACTTTTTACTTTAAAGATGCTAAAAGTATAAACAGATCTTTTGCTTGGTCAGCACAGCACTTTTGTTTTTGTATTAATGATACTGCTCTACTATTTTTGATCCCCGTCTTTGCTTACTGGAGCAAAACAAAGTGTGTAACTTTTTGTCAGTGAGAAAATGGCACCTTCCTGGCTTAACTACAAAGCCTAATGAAACATTTCATTTTATCTATTACATTCTGGAAGGTTTCTAAAGCCAAAGTTACAGCTAAAATATTTGTAAAAAAAGTTATCAATGTATACTGTATATAATTTTAAAAATAATAAAATAGAATTTTATCCTTAATTTATCATTTCCCTCCTCCATGTGGATGACACTGCTACTATATTTTAAAAGCGATCAACGGTTCTAAATTTTTTTGAGACACTTTCAACAAAACTAGTGATAGAATCTAAATATGTCCTGAATTTTTAACTATTCGATACAGGGAAAGGTTGCCATGGAGATATTGGTTTCATTACAGAATGAGTACAACCCCTTTTCTGTTTTTTTAATTCACTATAAGTTGGTGATATGGAAATTTAATTTCCTTGTTATAGGGTATATTTCCCTGAGGACACAATGGGTAGAAGACTTTAAGACCTGCATCTCAAACAAATCCATGACATGCATACATTAGAGTTGAGCAAGCCTAGGATCCCAATTGAACATATTAAAGTGTATGGAAAGGCTCTAGTGTGCATAAACTTAGGCATCCTTAGTCTGCATTAAGTGTACTTAGTTTATTGCAGAATGTTTTGGTATTGTAATGAACCTAGTAAACAGTATAGATGAAGCAGGATGTCTCCACTGGTTGAAGGAACATCCTTTCCTTCATATGTGTAAGAAATCTGAAACTTCAATAGAAAAGCTGACGGAAATATAAAAATGAAGAATAGCTTTTTTTCTGATCTCACTGAATATTCAGAAACTGGGTGTAGTTATGAGCATAATGGAAATCAATTCTTTATCTCCATTATTAGTAACATCAATATGTTGCTGAAATGCTACTTAATAAGGATAGGATATCAAGTTGATTCAATAGGAAACTAATATATTCTTTCATGTATTTTAAGCTAAATTATTGATACATAGCAATACGTGGTAATGATGAAAACTTACATTTTAATATACATTAAAATCTGTAATATTTGCTTTTTAAAAATGCAGCTACTGATGAATTGTTTAAGAATATCTTATGTGGTTGTGATTAAATAGCACTTCTTTGTAAAGGGAAAATGTATATTTCTAATTGTGGTTAAGTATTTTTTTTATAATTTTTGATAAATTCCATTTATAACAGTCATGATTGTAGAGTTTCTTCAAGAAAAGAATAGTGAATTCTTAATATTTATTATATTACATGTAATAGGAGTACCATTATAAATAAAATAACTGAAAGTTTGAGTTGAGAAAATAATGTAAAATATATTAATAGTGTGAACCAAAGCTGGAATCAAAATATAAAATTCATAAACATTAAAATAATATCAGCATATAATACAAATTTATATTTGAATGGATTATACAAAAAGCCATAAATATTATGATCTTTTCTAATAACAGAAATCAAGGGTTTTAAGTTGATATTAAAAATCAAAGGAGAGAGTAGATATCTTTGTTTAACACTTTTATAGACTGACAAATGTAGATTAAAAAGTCCATTGATCTTCACTATAGACCAGAGGCCACATAGATTATATGAATAACACATATTTAAGTAGACATATAATGGAACATTTTAGTAGCTAATGATACATTCCATTTGTAATTGACTGAATTTGTTGTGACTTTGTTCCAATAAATGAATAGAGAATTATAGCCTAATGAAATAATAGTATCTTTAATTCTGTTAATTTATTGGAAACCCATGCAATATGCTTTTGTGTCAGCTCCGGCGAGCCACCGGCCTGGAGCTGCCATTCCGGCAGGGCGTTCGAAGCGACGGGTCACATCCATGCTGAATCACAAGCACGCTGGGATGAGGATCGGCGCGACTCCACCCCATCTGTTGCTGCCGGATGACATCATCAGTGGAGGCAACTGGCTCTCAGCTGTGGGATGGCTGATGTGACTACGAACGAACAGACAAGCCAGAATCGCTCATTGGTGGGCGGGGAATCACGTGGGTGTGGCGCGCGAAGCTTAAATGTGGTGGGGAGCACTTGACACACAGCTTTGACAATAATTTTCACTAAGAACTCGTGTTTGCCAGTGAGTGCCGGAGAATCATTAAAGGACACTTTACAGACCAGGTTTGTGTTTCAAAGATCCTTTATTCTTCCGGAACCTGACATTTTGTATGTAACTTTGAACAAATGAAATGGTGCCTGGATAAATTTATTAAACTGTAAGTTTCATAAAGAATATAAATACAAAGAAATTATACATTCCAATAAATAAATTTATTATGTATTATAAATACAAATAAATAAGACTAAATTATTTAAAGGCTGCTCCAACTGATGCTATATGAAAATATGTGTATGTAATTGTGCAGTTGGAATTTATTTATTTATACATTTATTTAGTGTGTCAAAGGCTGTCTAATATTTATTTTTTAATTTTCTTTTTTAGAATAAACAGTTGGAACTATAGCATCTATTTTCCTCATGATTAAACGATGAAAAAGAAGGGATTCTGGGATGAGGAATAGGTTTTATATAGGGATCTTTTTAATAGAAAGAAGTAGATGTTATTAACAGATTAGCCTAGGGTAAAAATCATAAGAGCAGAAAAATTATCTACATAAGCCATTTGTGTGTGTGTGTGTGTATAAAACAGATGTGTGCCCAAACAAATGGTTTAAAACTGTTTTTGATGATATATTAAGAATTTGAAATTCATAGTGCCATTGTTTAATTTTGATTTCCAGACAGGCAGGGAATTATTTTCCTGTTCCTTTCCTATTGCATTTTGTTTGTCAAACCAGTTCATGTAAAAATATTCTAAAATTTTAGCTTGTACTGTAAAATTTACCATAGCTTACACTTTTGTCACCTACATATTTATGTTTATTGCGTTATCTGGAAGCAAACGGTACAACTGTACATATTATTTCCTCTTTAAAGATATTTTTGTCCTATTGTTACACTGATCTATTAAAATAAACGTTTGAGTACACTAAAATACTTTTTATAAAGCACTGTATATAAATATGCATATGAATTAGTAAAATACTATACAAAGGGTTGACAAAAAAGATTCACTTTTTTGTCAACACACTTTGGTGTATGTGTAAATTTAGTATATGTGCAAGTGTATGTCTTTAGTATATGAACTAGTTCTAGCAATACACAAAACGTTAGTGTATGTGCAAGTTCTAGCAATACACAAAACATCTTGATAATGTAGACATGTAAAACAATGCAATGCAATTCAAAACTAAAGTTACCTTATTGTCCATACAATTTTCAGAACTAATACAATTTTTCTGTGCCAGATGGATCTGTTTTCTTGATAGTAAATAAAAAGAAATCTCAAATAAAACACACACACACACACACACACACACACACACACACACACACACACACACACAGAGCTAATTTGACTGCCAAGAAGGCATCTCTTTAACTTCTGGTTTTATCATTTAATCCTTTTGTTTTGTGTTCTTTGTGGAAGTTAGGAATGGTGGACACCTCATATTTCACTTCCTTTGCACTTTTAAGACAAATATCCCTCCCAGTTTATAGAATGATAATCTGCTTCCTTTGGATCCCTAGAATTAGAAATCTAGAAGGGGCCTTCTTCCTAATCACTTTTTTTTTTTGCAATCTTTCATCACTATGGCACACCGAAAAGTCCCATTACATTGATTTGTAATCTGCTATCTGCCTTGCCTGAAAAGTTAGCTTCTCAAGTTATTCTGAATAGCATGATAAATATGGTAACCTACTGTACATGTGACATTTGTTGCTTGATTTAAAAAAATATGGGGGAATTCAATTTGGGGCACTTACTACTCATTTTAATTTTAATTTTAATTACTCATCTACTATGAATCTAATCAGTGTTGGTCGTTCTACATGATATGTACAATGGATCGAAAGGACAGCATTGAAAAATGTCAGATCCAATTTGGTCCTTCCATTGAATGGACTGCCTAACACGTCTGCACCAAATATTTTTCTTTTTTCCTCTGATTTCTGAATTTCTGTTCCCACAAATTTCTGTCCAAGTGCTTCCTATAATATTATTCAAGTGGAAAGAAAAATATTTGACGGAGAAGCTATAAACTCTACTAGAATTGATGTTTGGTGACTTATCTTAGGTGATTATAAAGTATGTTGCTGTTAGACAGAAATTAATCTTCAGTATCTGAACAATTTAGACATTTAAATATTATTGTATAATTAAAAAGGCTGTCCCTGACACATTCAAAGTAACTCTCAGAGCAGATTAATTGCTTGATTATTTGGTGTAGGACTGGTGACATCATGTGGTAAATTTTGAAAAATATTTTTCCAAGATTCATTCTGTATCATGTTCATGGCTTACTGGTAGCCTTTTTATCATTGGTGATCTAAAGTATTTTCTAGCACCATCCAACCATATAGGATAATTTCTTATATCTCAGACACCAGCTTTCATTTTCACTTTCTTAGGCCAGGGAGCACAAAAACAGAATCTGGAAGCAGAACACTTTGGAATATGGTTGAGATGCAGCATCTTGCTATATTCTGGCAGTGGAACAAACATAAGCAGTTGTTTAATGGAGTCTGCGTATGCCAAAATGGCTAAAATACATGGTTTCAGTTTTAATGTTACACCAGATTTATTGTCAGGTTTTCTTGGCAATATCTTACCTGTTTTGAAATGAAAAATGAGAACATATTTTTATCTTAATAGTGCAAGAATCAAATCTTTATTTTTAAAACCATTCTCTCATGCACAAAACGATGAAGAAACAGGTATGTGAACCTGCAAAAACAATGAAGAAGCAGGTAACTGAACGAAATATCATAGATAATCCAGATCCAGATGGAAGAGAGAAACTGAGACAGACGCTTCCATTACAGGTTGGCAATGAATAGGAATAGGAATAGGAACGGAATGGAACGGAACGGAACAGAACAGGAATTTTTTATTGGCCAAGTGTGATAGGACACAAGGAATTTGTCTCCGGTTGCATAAGCTCTCAGTGTACATACAAGCAACAAGTGATAAATCATAATCATAAGATACATTCATCAGAAAATATAAGATACAACACTTAGTGATAGTCATAGGATACTAAATAAGTAATTAACACAAATCATACTAGGATATTACATAGAACAAAATAAATCATAAGATACAAGCAACAAAGTTATAAGAAGATAAGGAAATAGGTAATAGGAAAGATGAGAAGAATAATAGTAATACAACCCTACTAGGTTGACAGTATTGTGGAAATTAGTTGTTTATCAGAGTGATGGCATGGAAGGAAAAAACTGTCCTTGTGTCTAGTTGTTTTGGCATGCAATGCTCTATAGCCGTGATGGCAAACCTATGGCATGCATGCTGGAAGTGGCACACAGAGCCATCTCTCCGGCACACGAGCCATCGCCCATTAGTCTTTCGGGTTCCGGCACATCGGTCAGCTGGAAGAGCAGCCGCCCGGTACGCATGCACGCACCAGGAAGATGATGTTTCGGTTTCCAGCACACATGCATGCGCAAAGACCAGCTGGCCGGTCCACATGCGTGCGTTGGAAACCAGAGGAGCAGCCGCCCGGTGTGCATGTGTGTGTGTGCGCTCCTGTTTTGGCATTTGGTGCCAAAAAGTTTCACCAACACTACTCTATAGTGTCTTCTTGAGGAAAGAAATCAAAACAGTTGATGTCCAGGATATGAGGTGTCTGTAGATATTTTCACAGCCATCTTTCTGGCTCGTGCAGTATACAGGTCCTCAATGGAAGACAGGGTGGTAGCAATTGTTTTTTCTGCAGTTCTAATTATCCGTTGAAGTCTGTGTCTGGACAGACTCAATAATTCCTTTGTAGAACTGTATCAGCAGCTCTTTGGACAGTCTGAGCTTTCTGAGTTGGCACAGGAAGATAATTGTCAGATGTGCCTCTGTTCAAAACCCAGGAAAGAAAACCCCCAACTCCATGGTTGTAGAGAAAGGTACTTTTACTGGATAAGAACTGATAGCAACAAGTTGAAAGCAAGATCTGAGGCTAAAGGCGTGAAAATTACATATAGAAAGCAATCCCAAATCCCTCCTCCCAAAGACCCAGGGTGGCCATCCAATCCCAAAGCCCCCAAGATGTCATGTAGGCCGCATCTTCAGGTGGAGCCTTCACATCTGGCATGCCGAAACTGTTGACCTTGAGCTGGCTGTAAACATGTCCATTCAGCAGCACAGTAAATGATGAGAACTTTCCTCCCTAGCTTTCTAATCGGACACATACGGAGATATCTCCAGCACTGCTTCCCCCCACCTCCCAAATGCCTAAACCTTCCCCCTCCCCCATTTCTATGGCAGCCATTATGTCCAGGATATGAGGCGTCTGTAGATATTTTCACAGCCCTCTTTCTGGCTCGTGCAGTATACAGGTCCTCAATGGAAGGCAGGGTGGTAGCAATTGTTTTTTCTGCAGTTCTAATTATCCGTTGAAGTCTGTGTCTGTCTTTTTTGATTGCAGTGCCAAACCAGAAAAATTATAGAGGTGCAAATGACAGACTCAATAATTCCTTTGTAGAACTGTATCAGCAGCTCTTTGGACAGTCTGAGCTTTCTGAGTTGGCGCAAGAAGATAATTCTTTGTAGTGCTTTTTTGATGACATTTTTGATGTTAGGTGTCCATTTTAAGTCTTGAGTTATTATACAACGTAGAAACTTGAAGGTCTCTACTGTTGATACTATGTTGCCTAGTATTGTAAGAGGTGGTAGAATAGGAGGGCTTCTCTTAAAATCTACTATCATTTCTACAGTTTTGAGTGTGTTCACTTCAAGATTGTTTCAGTTGCACCACAAGGCTAGTTCAACTTCCCATATCAGAGGTGGGTTCCTACCGGTTTGGACCGGCTCTATAGAACCATTAGTAACGTGGCAGCCTGGGTCACTAGAACTGGCAGCGACCCAGGCCTGCCACGCCCCCAAGCTAGTTCTCTCGGCAGCCCCTATGCCGCCACCATCTTGTTTTTTGCTTCTGCGCATGCGCAGCTGTTTTTTGTACTGTGTGATGCGCGCGCACCCACGACCCGCGCACGGGGCGTGCATCTGCGACCTGCCTGCATGGCGTGCAATGCCCGCACGCCCATGCAGCACATCCCTGAGCGAACCAGTAGTAAGAAGATCCGGAACCCAACCCTGATCTATATGCAGATTCGTCATTGTCTCAAATGACACCAATCACTGTTGTATCATCTGCAAACTTCAGTACTTTAACAGAGGGATCCTTTGAGATGCAATCATTGGTGTAGACAGAGAAGAGAAGTGGAGAGAGCACACAGCCTAGCTTCACCTGCTGCTTCCTGTCTGTTAGAAAGCTTATGATCCACTTACAAGTGAGGTCAGGCATGGCTAGCTGAATCAGTTTAGTTAGAATATCTGGAATGATGGTATTGAATGCTGAGTTGAAGTCTACAAAAAGGACCCTTGCATAGGTTCTTGGAGATTCAAGATGTTGTAGGATGTAGCCATATTAACAGCATAATCTGCTGATCTATTTGCTCGGTAGGCAAACTGCAAGGGGTCTAACAGTGGATTTGTGATGGTTTTCAGGTGGACCAGCACTAATCTTTCAAAGGTTTTCATCATGGATGTCAGAGCAACCGGTCTGCGGTCGTTCAGCTCCTTGATGGAGGGTTTCTTCAGCACTGGGATGCTAGTAGAGCATTTGAAACAAGAAGGAACATAACATATCTCTAGTGATTTATTAAAAATGTAGGTGAAGATGGGGGTCAGTCGTTCAGCACAAGCTTTCAAGAAAGAGGAGTTACCTTGTCTGGGCCTGGTGCTTTTCCAGGCTTTTGTCTGTGAAATAGACCTTGCACATCATTTTATTTATTTATTTATTTATTTATTTATTTATTTGTTTGTTTGTTTGTTTGTTTGTTTGTTTGTTTGTTTGTTTGTTTGTCAAACATGTACAAGATAGCAGGTATAGGTATAAACATAAACATAATCAAGGTGAATACAGATAGATGAGGACAATAGGACAGTAGGACAGGGATGGTAGGCACGCTGGTGCGCTTATGCACGCCCCTTACAGACCTCTTAGGAATGGGGTGAGGTTGACAGTAGACAGTCTAAGGGTTAAAGTTTTTTGGTCTGGGGAAGAAACCACAGAGTCAGGTAGTGAATTCCAGGCAT
>QLTV01002844.1:14015-27611 GCA_003457575.1 Thermophis baileyi | reverse complement strand
ACCTAAGTGTAGCACACAAAATTATCTGCTACAATGTCCTACCTGTCAATGACTACTTAAGCTTCAACCACACGAGCACACGAGCACACAATAGATACAAACTTAATGTAAACCGCTCCAAACTCGATTGCAGAAAATACGACTTCAGCAACGGAGTGATCAATGCCTGGAATGCACTACCTGACTCTGTGGTTTCTTCCCCAAACCCCCAAAACTTTAACCTTAGACTGTCTACTGTCGACCTCACCCCATTCCTAAGAGGTCTGTAAGGGGCGTGCATAAGCGCACCATCGTGCCTACCGTCCCTGTCTTACTGTGCTATTGTCCTCATTTATCTGTACTTACTTTGTTTATGTTTATGTTTATACCTATACCTGCTATCTTGTACATGTTTGACAAACAAATAAAATAAAATAAATAAAATAAACTCCATTTTGTTAGCTGTCCCAGAACTGCACGCTGTGTGTGTGTTGTTCTGTACATCAATAAACGGACCTTTCTTTCTTAAGCAGCCTCCATTTTATTCCCATCTTGGAACTGGACCTGGATTTTTCTTCCAACATAATCCTATTCTTAAACTCAAAGGGGAGAGGTAGGAATACAAACAGTACTAACGAAGATTACATAAATGGTTTTAACTTTTCAACAGTCAGTATCTGGTTTTCATATTAATCCACATGCTTGGTTTTTATTTCTACTATGGCATTTATCTCCTAATTTTTCTCTGAGAGCTGAAGAGGCATGTGTGGAGTTTCCCCTCATTTTATTCCTGCAAAAACACACTTGTGAAGTCAGCTCAGCTAAGAGAGAAAGTGACTGGCCAAAGTCCTTAAAGTAGCTTCATTTCCAGACAATTTATCCAGGGAGATGAGCAAGCTGCAGTGCCAAAAAGCCTTACATTTACACAAGCACATTTTATTAAATGGATTTACTGTACAGCTGGGAGGAAAAAGTTATGCTACGAGTGTACAAAAAGTATGCAGCACTGAGTAGTATTCTGTTTAAAGTGAATCTAAAGACTGATCATTACCTCTGAGTTACATGGGAAGGAAATGACTGAAAACCGCAGAAATGAACAGCTTCCCTTACCCTTTGACTAATTCCTCCTCTTAACAAACAAGCATCTGTTGTGCTGGAAGGTATGGGGCTTTCCTTATTAAAAGTTAATGTGCACTGACGTAGGCTGAGGTTGTGCTAATAATAAGAGAAATGGAAGTGGATTTAAGAAATGGCAAATATTTTCCCTAAATAAAAAATCTAAATATCAAGACCTAGTAATAGAAAACATGCAAATTGTCTGTATGCAAGCGTGTTTAACAAGTCAGACACTTTAATTTGTGATTCACACACTAAGATTGGCCTACTCCTTTAGACCTATGTTATCCTGGAATGTATTCTAGGTCTTCTACAGTTACCAAGTTATTCAAGAACTTACATGATTGATTGGTGATTACTCTTAGCAACGTATAAATTTTGTCCATGACAAACTGTCCCTCATCTATTATTAAACTATCTGTTTCTGAATTACTGAGTTTTGAATTACTGAGTTTCTGAATTACTGAGTTTGAATTACTGAATTACTGAGTGAATATTGAGGTGGGGGGAGGGGGTTGGTGCGTCATCATCGTTTGCCGCCTGTCACCGCCGCTGCCTGTCACTGCTGCTGCTGTTCACCGCCACCGGGGAATGCTGGAGCCTTTGCTGCCAAGAAGCTCATTGGCGGTTGGATCAGCCTCCTGGAATACTGCCGATCAGCTGTTCTAGGTGGCAGCAATAGGTGGTGGCGGCGAGCGGTGGTGGTGAGTGGCGGTGGTGAACGGTGGCGGCAGCGATCCCTGCCACCTAGAACAGCTGATCGGCGGTATTTCAGGAGGCCGATCCAACTGTCAATCAGCTGCTTGGCAGTGAAGACTCCAGTGTACCCTGGCGGCGGCAGCAGCTCAGCTCCGTTGACTGGTGGTGGGCGCAACGGAGCGGAGCCATGATGAGCCACGTGCTGGGGCTGCGATAACGTGCTGAAGCTAACCAGGCTGTTTGCTGTTTGCTGCAAGGATGCTAGCCAGATGAATACCGGATAGATGCTGGGAGGCAGAGGCAGATTTTTTTTTCTTGTTTTCCTCCTCTAAAGCTAATGTGTGTCTTATGGTCCGGTGCGTCTTATAGTGCGAAAAATACGGTAATTGCTTGACAATTGATATTATTTGCTCTTCAGGTATCTTTCAGTGCAACATTGTTACTCTATTTATTATGCAACCTGCATTGCATTATTTGTACTTGGGTGGATGATGAATATAAGAAAAGCCTGTTTGGTAGCAAAGAATATGAATGTTAATTTGATATATTTTATTGTTTTTGGATACATTGAATTTTCATTAGGCAATGTATTAAAAACCATATCTTACCAGTAAAACCTTATATGATTTTATTGAATTTTTACTGTATCAATCTTTGGTAATACAATAAGAGTTCTTTCAAAAATATATTATCTTTATTGTAGCTATTAGAAAACATTAAAACATATTTTGGATCTGCCATGTAGAGAAATGAATAACTTGTATTTGCATGTTCATGTGGGTGACATAAAAAGTTTTAATACACATTTCTGCATGATAGCTTATAATATATTATAATTATAATATGCTAATTAACAAAGGATGGGTTGAGACATGCTCACATACAAGTCCAAGAGTCACAGACCAAGAGTTTTCCATCTTTTTCCATATATTTTAGATATTCACTTCCATTAGCTTACACCAACTTTTATAATTCCAACATAATAAATAAAGTTAACTAAAGTTTCTTTAATTAACAAGCAGCTTTTAATACTAATGGGAAGACACCTGCTTTATACTGTATATTATATGCCACCAAATTGGTGGTGACTTAGGGACAATGTATCCCAATGGTGAAGGGATCAGCACTATTAGTGAATCTGTCCACTGTGCTGCTGTCCTCCTTTTTTCTTGGAAAGACAGCTAGACTGTTTCATTTCCTGTTCTAGCTACCGTACTAGAAGATCAGATATGATTGATATATGATGCCACTGGGAGATGGCGAAATCCATGCTGTAAAATGGAAAATGCCATATAAGTGTATAAGAATAGAGATTAACCTTTTAAACATTTAGAGGCAATAGAATAATGATATATACTTGACGATATTTTTAGAACTCCAAATGCTTGTAAATAAGTGACTTGTGTTCTATTTAAATGTGACAATCCATTAATTTCACAAAGGAAGCAGAATTATTTCTTTTTCACCATTCTCTCTTGCTTTAGCTGTGGTTCTTGTTTCCTGTCAGTCTTTAGCACTTAATTTAATTTTTAGCTCAAATAATTGTATGAGCAATAGCCAAGATATCACACAAGTCCTGTTCCCATTAAAAAGGGAACATGTGAGAAAAACATCACAATGAGATCAATAATGAATTCATTTTTATAGTCTTCTCAAGTCAAAACACAGAAGTATCCTAACCATTTCTGCCTGAAGTACTTTAATTTTACAAGCAAGCAAGATGGAAAGAGAAGCACTGGAAAAGATTTTATCCCTGTATTTAATTATAGCTTGTTCAGCAATTAATAATATTATTTTGACATTAAGTTATGATTACTGGACAAAGGATTGACCCAAATCCTCTAGGGTCAACAGAACACACTGTGGGCTTGCAGAATGATTTAGTTTTCCTCATGTTATTTCAGATTGGTATCACAGTTATACTGCTATGCAGGTGAGCCACTAAACTACGTGAAAATAAGTGAAGCCTGGAGTTTACAGCAGTTGGAGAAGTCTCATGAAACACTGCCATTTTTTTCTGGCAAAATAATATTTCCACAGTATCTGCATTTAGGTTAACCGTTAACCTATTACTTGTGACCTAAATGTCACTTGCTGCCTGTTAAATTTTGCACTATGGAGGGATTCCTGTAAATGTTGTGATTTTCTTTTGCTCTAGTATGAGGCTAGGTAGTTAGTGAAGTGACATCATCCATTCCTGTCTTATTTTGATTGATGATCAGTGGGAGGAATAATCAGAGTGCCCCCCTCCCACACACTGTATATGTACATACAGTATCAACTGTCCCTGTCAGGGTTCCTTTTAGAGGTGGAAAATGACAGTTTCAGAATGCCCAGCCAACATATCTAGGAAAGCTGCTTGGGCAGGTTGACATATGTATAGTATTATTCATTTTTAATTCATGTTTTAAAAATCCCCAATATTGGTAATGGTAATCCCTTCACATTACCAATATTAGTCTTGGAAATCAAATTGCATCAGTAATTAAGAACCTTGCAATATTATTGCATGTAAAAAAGCAATTTTATTCATTGATTTAAAGCAAGTTGACCACATTCTCTGGCTAAGAAAACTTTCTCAGCAGTAGTCCAATACACTCATGAACAAATAAGTCAGCATAATACTATCCTCCTAGGGTTGTCCTAGGGCACTCTTGCACTCCTGTAAACAAAAGTTTTTTCCTTGAATAGTGTAGTATAGTGTATTATATGCACTAAATCATCTACACTAAAAAGCACTAAATGATCTTATGGCAACATTTTTTCAGTGATGTCTACGGAGTGCATTCCATAGTGATCCTAGGGAATCTTCAAAAATACTCTGTCTTGTGGAGTAATTATCAGTTCTTGAAGAAAGTACTATGGGGTGGAGTGGGGGTGAGTCTCTGTGCATTTGACTATATCTTTTCTGTGTTTAATGGCCAGTCTCTTAGATGCGGCTTCTCGAAGAACCAAAAGTCTTTCTTTACACCTCAGTCACTTCAAATGTTCTTTTTCCTCCTGAGACAAATGTGTACAGCACTCAAATTTTCCTTAGTCTTTATATTTTCAGCCTACCATATTTCAGCTACTATAAAAATCTGGATAATCACTATATGATACAAGAACTAGTTTGGTCTCATAGTTAAGGTACCAGAGTAGAAAATAGAAGACTGTGAGTTCTAGTCCTGGCTTAGGCATGAAAGCCAGCTGGGTGACCTTGGGCCAGTCTTCTCTCTCATCTTACAGGGTTGTGGCTAGGTGTGTTGCATCTGTTCACCATCTTATCTCTAAAAAGCAACAAAGGTGGGATACAACTAAAAAAATAAAAGTAAAGAAATAAAATACAGCAGCGAAGAAGCTGCCATCTTGTTATCATTTAGCAATATCATACTGCCCCACATTAGAAGACAACAAGCTTTCTTTTGGCTATGGCCAAGAATGCTGAACAACAAGGCTCACCCTATTCACCAGGACAATGCACAGCCCATCACAGGATTGAAATCCTGTAGGCCAGCATGGAAAACAGCTATTTGCTTAACACCTATCCAGTTTAACCCCGAGAATGCCTGGAAAGCGGAATAGCAATAGCAATAGCACTTAGACTCATATACCTCTTCATAGCGCTTTACAGCATTCTCTAAGCGGTTTACAGTGTCAGCATATTGCACCCAACAATCTGGGTCCTTATTTACCAATCTCAGAAGGATGGAAGGCTGAGGTAACCTTGAACTGGTCAGGATCGAACTCACGGCAGAGGGCAGAGTCAGCCTGCAATATTACATTCTAACCACTGCGCCATCACGGCTCAAGGTTAGTGCAAGGTGCCTTCTTGTGGCCTGACCATTAGTGTTCCCTCTACCAAACCATCTGGTTTTGAACTGCCTCACTCTGTCTGATAGAAATTGAACAGAATTAGGTGTAATCCTGGAAAAAGTGACTCTGCTCTGTATCAGTGGGAATGGAAAGATTCCCCTTGTGATTGTAGTGCTGATATGCAAACTATTAAACATATTGTGCAAGCTTGCTCACAACATGCATTGTCTGGTTCCTTAGATGATCTACACAAAGCAATGCCAGAAGAGATCACCTGGATAGTTGAATTGGACATACAGTTATAAGGCCACTGCCATACCCCTGTACAAGTTTGGTATATAATTACGTTGATTGTGTATATAAGTTGCTTCTCTTCTGTCATGTTCTCATCATACGCTAAATAGTAATAATAATGGGTGGGCAGAGCTCTGGTTTTCCTAAACAAAAGTCCAGAATAAAAATGATTCAAATGTCCATATCCCAGTATAATAAAGACAGGCCAGGACATTATTTAGAAAGTACTATTTTTCTTCCAATATGTATGTCCATGTATTGACATCTATATAAGACTGAATGCATGTGCAGTTATTCCAGAATTTTTGGTGAAATAACTTGCATTGATTGATGACTGAAATTATATTCGTATCTCTCAACAGTGACTTTGGATGACATGCAAAGAAAATGCAAGTAAAAACCAAACAATTAAAAATACTGTAATGCATAACAGTTTGGGTAAATAACACATTCCAATAATAAAAATGCATCACCAACAGGTTAGCCTAAGCTCCTGGACTAAATGCCTGGTCAATCATCCAAGTCTTCAAAGTTCTACAAAAGGCTCTGAAGGTCAGGACTTTTCCAGGAGGCCTATTCATTTACTTATAAAGGAAACATTGGCGTGTTATCACTTTCCCTGAAATGAAATGGCTTCTTACTATATGCCCATTGGCATTATTTTACTTATAGTACAAGGATTCCCTCATAATCATTTATCTGATCCAATGATATTTAATTTATTCTGATTTACCTTCCTATTGATACAAACAGGAAGGTTTTTACACCTTTAGTTTTTTTCACACTAATAGGTGCATCTGACTGTTGAATATTACTAAAATTATGACTGATGTTGGGCTCTACTTTATAGCACCTTAAAAAAGTTCACCATTCACTGAAGAAAGAGAAGAGGCTTTATCCCATTAATAATTTCTGGTGGATGTATTAGGAAAGCTATTTGATTAAAAAAAAAGTCTTAGTAAATGTAAATAAGGACTTTCCTAGCAGCCCTAATCAAACCCATGGTTATTATCAAGCACTGAAAGTCATATTTTTGTAAAAGAAAAAAAGAAAAAGAAACCAATCTCAAGGAAGAGGCTGGTATCTCCTACAATGTAAAAAATTAAATGTTACTTCATGATTCTTGTGGAAACAAAAAAAATCATGCCTTAAAAAGCTATGTGAATGAAAGAAAGAATTCAACATTTAGGGAAATCGCTAATCTTTTACAACAAAGCATCGTGTACATTTCTTGAAATGATTAGATGACTTACTCAATTTTACTGTAAACACTATATACTGCTTTAAGGCCATATTGGGTGGGCTCCTGTTCTTGATCAACCCATTTTCCACCACAGAGGACATTTATCTCTCCCACGAAGGTCCCTTCAGATGAGGGGGAAGAAATATTTTTGTTTCCACGATCTATTACTTTGAAGAATGTGAGGGAATCCTTTCTGTGCTCTTTCACTTTGAATACTTTCTATTTAAACTACGTAGGTTGTGATTCTGTGTGATATGATTAAGCAGCTTTTTTTTCTGTGAATATTTTAAAACTGGATTTCCCTGAACATGACCTTTTGAGAGATATATGTATATGTGTGATTTGTGATAAGGGCTACAGTTATCTAAGAGCACAAACTGCATCTAGATAATGGTGAGTACTACAGCTGTTCCTTATTTCTTTTACTTGTTGAATTAGCCAAAACTTTTATACTGAATGTTTTCAACAAACAACATATATTTATTTTGATGCAAAGATGGATTATTTTTATTAATTTTTAATGCAATTCATTGACAATCAAAATAATGTAGCTTCAAAAGTAGTCTCAGAAGTGCATGTGGTTATGAAAAAGTGTCCCAAAACTGATTCTACTAGGGAAAACTATTTGCAGAAAATGTGCATGTTAGAGAGCATTGTAGACAAACATTATACATGTGCTTAAGCAAACGTACACTCAAATATATACAGATCATATTATGATCTTTAAGAAAATAAATCCAACAAATCCAGTAAGTCCAACAAATCAAATACGACTTACTCACAAACATGGATAGTTGAGAAAACCTAACAATTAAGTTTTTGCTTATTTCTTACAGAGTCCAAAATATAGCATTCCAAGCCTAAGGCTCTCCAATGTCTGCTTTACATAATGACATTGCAACCCTAGAGAAGAAAATATCTTTCTTTGTCTGAATGAAAAGTTGGGGTACAAATGACACCAAGTACAACACAGAATAAAATGCATTCAACCTTTTGGGAACTAATCAATTTAATTATATAGAACTTCACATTGTAATCTCATGTTGTTTAGTCTGGAACATAGCATTATAAACTGATTTTGTAATTCTATGTGTGATAGTGGTTACTTTTCTAAGTTTAAGATCATAGCATAAATCTACATTTGAAAATGTATGTTGGAATCAAAAAGAGCTTGTTTAGAGTCAGGAAGATAACCAAGATAACTGTTTTGTTTTTTATAATTGTCAGAAACATAAGTTAGCTCAAATCTAACTTTTTACAGTTAGATTTTACAGTTTGTGGATATTAAGTATTATCTTAAATTAGGTCTTTTTAATGGAATTTGTTTGCTTTTTCTATCTAGCTATCTTTACAAATATATATTCAGATATATTAATATTAGTATTTTGTAACATTGTAGGACTGGGCAGGCTGAAATGTATAAAATAGTGGATAAAGCAAAATTATAAGCATAGATCATATAATTATCTTAACACTTCCGCTGTACAGCTTAACAGTAATTATTATAATTATATAATTCTGAATTATGATGCATGAATGAAGAATTTATTCATGCAGTAAAAAGTTTTCTATAATGAGTCTGAGGTATGGAAAGTAAACGGATAACACAGTTACTCCCTTTTGTATTTTCAAAATGTTGTTGTGAAGATAAAAATGTCACTTGATTTGCTTTAACCTAAGATACTTTTTTTGAGGGGAAGTAATGATATGTACTTCTCATATATGCTCTGAAATGTTTGTTTGCTATAGATGATAAATATGAAGCAAGACACCATTATTCAGAAATTAGATGAGTGTTCAAAATTAGTCTCCCAAGATATGATTATGGCTCAGAGACATGAAAATATTTTAGGCCAAAATATAGATCTCTAAACCAATTATTGGCTTAATTATTTTTCCAGTTTTCATGGCATTTAAAATCTTTTGGAAAACTGCCAATTATAGAAATTTAATTAAGGATATATACATCCTACATTTAAGTACAGTTCGGATTCGATAAGGGCCAGCCTTGTTTTATGGCATAGATTCATGATTTAGAACTATACAAGATTCACTAAGTAGCTCTTGTTAACTCCATTTCTTATGACCTAGATAAGAATTGTTCATGATCAGTACCACAATTATTTATAGAAGGACCATTACTTTAACCCATTTCAATGACCTTTCATCAACAAGGCCCCTTCCCTTGTGGTGTTTAGAAATTTTGTTAAGTCTTGACTGTTTAAAAAGACCCTAAGAGGAAAAAATGACCTTTGTTCCCTGGCAGCAGAATTTATTTTTAATTTGACTTTATTTATTTATTAAACAAAATTATATAGCACCAATTTACACATACGTAACTCCGAGTGGCTTACAACATTAAAAAAAATTAAATTGTTTTGTTCATAACATATGTAATATACATATGTGATTCACACTATGTAATTTTATGTATTTGTTTCCATATTTTGTTTTTTTCAACCCAAGTTATACAGGACAAATTGCTTATTCAGATTGTGATTGAAGCAGCATATATACTCTGCAAAATACATAAACATCACTGGCTGAAAAATATTGTGTTATTCCCACCTCAGGGATGAATGTATGATGATAGCAGCATGTATATTTATTAAATTATTACATACTATGTATAATATAAATATTATTTCATTAAACATGTTTTGCTGCAAATTTTAACTTGTGTTAATTTTCTGTCTCTTCTTCTTTCCTAGGAAGATAACTCGCAGGTTAAAACCAGATGTGAAAGCTTGAAAAAGAAATTTGTAGATATGCATAACAGTCAGTCCTCTGATTCTGAAAGGTATTACATTTTGTTAAATGTTGCCCATTTATTACCTACAATCTGTCTAGCTACAGTTATTGTGAATGAAACGGATGAAGTACAAACACTGGAAAGACAAGTCATTCATGCTAGTTATCTAATATGTAATCTATTCCAATCCAAACTTTCCAGGAAGCAATTCCCCATAAATCCACTGGAACTTACCTCTGGATCAGGCTTCAATGAGTAGAAAAACACTCATAGTCTTCAGGGCCTCCTATTCTCTTTCTTTTGCTATCTCATAGTATTAATCTGCCTTTAGCTAGTGCTGCAAATGCAGAACATGTATTGCTGTACAGGGCTAGACAGATGTGGATATAACTATATTTCCCTCTATACAACCTGCCTTTGGACATAGCATGGTAATTTATATCAAAAGGTGCTTAGAGATTGCACTTCCTATACAGGTAGACCTTGCTTAACGACTGCCCTATATAGCAAATATTCAAAGTTATGCCGGTGCCGAAAAACTAATTTTATAGTGAATGAAAACAAATACTGTATATGTGTTCCAGGATAATATTGCAGGAATCATGCAGGATCCGATCTGAATCGGTCACTGGGACTAGAGGTTTATTCTTCCAAGCTTTTGGACTCATGCTGGAGTCATCCTCAGGGAACTCCTCTTTCTGCAGAATCTGTGCACTGGACTCTACTATGTGTAGTATTTATATGGTGCCTGGTTGTAGGTGGCTTTTAGTTGTTAATTGGGGTGTCACGCATTGATTGTAGTTTCCTTGTGTTGCTGTGGCCTCGGTTTCTAAGTACCTGGTAAGCTAGTGGTAAATCAGCACTCCTGTTGACTGAGAAGGGGCCTATGTCCCAAGCTTCAATAATTTCTCTGGCTATTTTTGTCCCTGCTTGGTCAACAATCTTAGTAACTAGGAAATTGAATGCATGTCTTTGTTCATTGCAATATGAGGCTGCCAGTAAGTTTGGATCTCCTCATCTAACCACTCACTCAGTCACAAGGGCAATCCATGCAGGGATTCTGGTAACTTACATTAAAGTTTCTCCCACTTCCAAACAAACTTTATATGCATGATTTGTCCTCATATGGTAGCCTCTGGGTAGAGGGTTATGCCCATTTGCAGGTCTAAGAAGTTGCATTCTACTGCTTCCGAAATGTTTTTGATAAATGACAGGGTATATAGTTGGTCTTGTGCCTTCTTTCTGCCTTTCTCCCCTGCATGTTGTGCGGGTATCTTGCGATAAATACTTGTGGGTACCCATTCTGCCTGAATTGTACATGTACGAATCTGCTCTCCAGTTTTTTGTTTGCTGGGTACTACAGTGGGTTCTCAACCTGCCATATAGTGTTCTGATGCAACTCTTTTGATGTGACAGTGGATGTTTACTGTTGAAACTTAGAATGGATGGAATGTTGGTAGCCTTGTGATATACCATGGTTTCTTCTGTGTCAGACCTATTGTAGTGCTATGAGATTGTCTACCTACAACCTGGCTAAATGGCTGGAATGGTGTTCTTAAGCTTCCTGATTTCACCCTCGAACATCATGGTCACATCATCCACACAATTTTTGACACAACTATGAGGCTTAAACATGACCCTTGACAAGATCATGTTCTCCTTTGATGTAGTGTTCCTACTTATATCTATCCCTCCCCACTTAACCCTCTCAAACTGGTGGCTCCAATAAAAATGTTTGCAACTATATAGTAGCTGTAAAATGCTCATTTTCTCTTCTAAAACGATCGTTTTGAGATGCCTTAAAATAAAACAAAGCAACAGTATTAAAACCACAGAAAAATTCTTTTTTTAAAAAAAGCTACAGAACTGGCAATCATTTGGCAAAAACCATTTTTTCTGAATATATCCCATCTATTAATAACATTAGCCATCTCTTGAGTAAAAAAAGATGATGTAGGAGCTGCTATATACAATGAAGAAAAGTTTAAAAAAAATGTTTTTTATTAATTGTCTTATATTTGCAACCTATTTGAGATGGAATACTTGTGCTAGAATGTCATATTAGACTTATCTCAATCAGTGAAGATTTCTAATTACCGAGTGATTGTTCAAAGATTTTCAAGACTTTTGGGGACACCAAATGTTGTCTTGATATTAAGCATTTACTCTTTTATTATAATTGAGCAGACACAGGTGCAGATTTTGTTAATTATTGGGGCATTCTAATTTTTTTCACCCAAACCAGATGTTTCCATGCTAAGTATGACTTTTTTTTGTTTTAGCTTTGTTATTTCTATGGTTCCAAAAAATTAAGTAGAAGCTATTAGAAAACAATTGGTTCTATTCACATTTAACAACATTTAGTTTTCCAGATGTGTCATTTTACAGACAAACAGCTGCCAGCTATTAGCTGTCCTTTAAAATGCCATTCCTTTTTCATATGGGAAACAGAAGCACTAGGACATTTATGGGGTGACAGGCAGATGTTTTGGTTGAATTAGAATGGAAAGAAAGTGGTGTTTTTCTTTCTTAACTAATTTACATGTCTATATATATTATTTAAATCTATATTTATCTACATTATGCCATAGCACCCTTTTCTAAAGAAGAAATAATGATTATCTTCATAGCAACCTATGCACATTTTTGAATACAGCTTCAGAAAAAGCTCAATCTAATTGGTGACTGCATCCATGCAGTTTTCTTAGAAGCATTTTGTTTGCTGTTGCTGTCTTCAGTGCATATTTGCCAGCATCTCATTTTAGCTAATAGTCATAGGCATTCCAGAATACCTCCTATCAAAACACTAAATAGGGCTGACCCTTACCTTCTGAGATCAGCTAGGTGCTACACTGGTTGAGGCAAACAAGAGTTAGACAATACAAATCATTTTCTTGTGGTGGAGTTTTCAATTTGTTTTCCAGGTCTGCATATATGTTCAGATGCCTTTGGAACCTGGTGCTATCAATAAATGTTAAGGACATGTTAACTGGAAATTATGGGAGCTGTCAATCAAATATATGTGTAGGTTATCACATTGGATAAGCTGGGCTACAGTAACAGAAAGACAGTAATGCTGTACTTTTCCCCCCAATGCTTTGATAAAAAAAATAATCTCAGCCTCAAATTCTTTGTACAATATTATGCAAAGAGCTCACATGTATGTTAGATATGCCAGTTGATGTACAGAGAGTTCTTAACGTACAACCACAATTGAGCCCAAAATTTTTGTTTTAAGTGAGTTTTTCCCCATTTTATGACTGTTCTTGCCACTGTTGTTAAGTGAATCACTGTAGTTTTTAAGTTAGTAACATGGTTGTTAAATGAATCTGGCTTCATTGACTTTGCTTGTCAGAAGGTTGCAAAAGGGGATCACATGACCCTGGGACATTGCAACCGTCATAAATATGAGTCAGTTCCCAAGCATCTGAATGTTGATCATGCAACCATGCGGATGCTGCCTGAGAAGCTTGCAGGGACAAAGTCAATAGGGAATCTGGCAGGATGGGTAAGTCTCTCCCACTTGCACCCTTTCTGCCATGATTGTGTGTATCATGCTGGCCGCTTGAGAAGTCACTGCATCTTCCCCCACCTGGCAACAACCACTTAGTTGCCTGCTGGGAAGGAAGGAAGGAAGGAAGGAAGGAAGGAAGGAAGGAAGGAAGGAAGGAAGGAAGGAAGGAAGGAAGGAAGGAAGGAAGGAAGGAAAGAAGGAAGG
>QLTV01002843.1:191977-205235 GCA_003457575.1 Thermophis baileyi | reverse complement strand
AAGTCCAGTTGTTTCCTGAATGCCATCCCTCTGCTAAACAAATAATTCCCTCACCACTGTCAAACTATTTACTAAGTCTGCACTACTATTAATCTTCTCATTGTTCCCATCACCCATTTCCTCCCACAAATGACTGCATGACTGTAACTTTGTTGCTTGTATCCTTACAATTTATATTGACTGGTTCCTAATATGATTTGATTGCTTATTTGTACCCTATGACCATCATTAAGTGTTGTACCTTATGATTCTTGACGAATGTATCTTGTCTTTTATGTACACTAAGAGCATACAGTATGCACCAAAGACAAATTCCTTGTGTGTCCAATCACACTTGGCCAATAAAAAAATTCTATTCTATTCTATTCTAAATCGCTTCTTTCCGTGCCGTTACTTTGGCACAAGTAACCTTTGAAGTTACTTGTAACTTCGAATGGTCACTAAATGAACTGTTGTAAGTCAAGGATGGCCTGTATTTATTTATTTCTATCCCACCTTTGGATGGAAACTTACCAAGGAGAGAAGCAACCTGGAATTAAGGAGAAACTTCCTAACAGTGAGGACAATTAACCAGTGGAACAGCTTGCCACCAGGAAGTTGTGGGTGCTCCATCACTGGAGGTTTTTAAGAAGAGACTGGACAGCCATTTGTCTGAAATGGTATAGGGTCTCCTGCTTGAGCAGGGGGTTGGACTAGAAGACCTCCAAGGTTCCTTCCAGCTCTATTTTGATTGAAGACAAAAGCACTGTAAAGCAGTATATAAGTCTATTGCTTTTTTTGTTTTAACTATCCCAAAAGTGCTTTTTTTTTCCCCAAAAGGAAACTGGACTTTCTTAGTTTTATCTTGGAAAGTTCTTCGCTTCTCATCCCAGAAGCTTCTTTAGTTCTGACTCAACTACAGGGTAGGCTTCGACTTACGACCACAATTGAGCCCAAAATTTCTGTTTGCTAAGCAAGACATTTGTTAAGTGGGTTTTGCCCCATTTTACGCCCTTCCTTGCCGCCGTTAAGCGAATCGCTGCGGTTGTTATAAGTTAGTCACACGGTTGTTAAGTGAATCTGGCTTCTCCAGCGATTTGGCTCAAACAGAAGCTCAAAAATCATGTGAACCCGAGACACCCCAACCGTCATAAATGTGAGTCAGTTGACAAGCGTCCGAAATTTGATCACGTGACCAAATGAGATGCTGCAATGGTCGTTAAGTGTGAAAGTCACTTTTTTTCAGGGCCGTTTGTAGCTCCGAACGGTCACTAAACGAACTGCTGTAAGTCGAGGATGCTACCTGTGTTTGGATTTGTGGCTTTTCAAAGATTTCCACCCCGCCTCGAGTTCTGTGGAGAGATTTTATTTGAAAGAAGCATATTTCAAATCCCCTCGAGCGACTGCCTGCCTTCCTCCGAAGACGAAGTATTTAAAAGAAAGAGCAATCATTGTGCAGCCATCTTAAGAGAAAAGATTTAAGCTGATACATTCAGCTATTCTAACAGATTTTCTCTAAGCCTTCCATCCACGCCCCGCTCCTCACATTCGGTCCGATAATCACATTACTTTTGTCATTAAAAGGTCCCCTTCCTCTTTATGGCAAAGGCCTAAACTCCCAATGGGGTTCCGCAGATTAGGAAAAAAACAAGGCCAACGGAAGGAATTTGGTGCCCCAAAGCTCCCCTTTTCAAGTCCTTCTAAACTCTGAAGATCGTGCTCTTTAAACAAAAAAAAAGATTTATTTTTTTTCAAGTGAAAAATTGGAGACCCATTTAGAGTAACTCTTGTTACGGTGTGGTAAATCGGAAAAACTTTTAAATGAAAAAAAAATACAACAGAAATCGGGATGTTTTCTTAAATACAATACTGCCCCCTTAAGTCCATGTTATAAATAGAATTTCACATTGCGTTTCTTCAGAAAGAACTTTGGGGTATATGCGGTAGTCCTCAATTTACAACAGTTCGTTTAAGTGACCGTTCAAAGTTGCCACGGCAGCTGGAAAAAAAGTGACTTAGGACTGTTTTTCCACACTTAACGGCCGTTGGCAGCAATCCCCATGGTCGCGTCGTCAAAATTCAGAGGCGTGGCAATTGACTCGTATCTATGACGGCTGCAGTATCCAGGGATCATGCGATCTCCCTTTTGCGACCTTCCGGCAAGCAAATTCAATGGGGAAACCAGTTTCACTTAACAAACGTGTTACTAACTTCCCAACGGCGGCAATTCACTTAACAACGGTGGCAAGAAAGGTCGTAAAATGGGGCAAAACTCACTTAACAAATGTTTCACTTAGCCACAGGAATTGTGGTCGTAAGTGGAGGGCCACTTGTATTTTAGTCCGTGTTCGCTAAAGCTTGAACTTTGAATAAAATTTGTTACCTGAAAAGGAGCTGGCTTAGGCCAGCCCGTTGACAACTCTTCAAGTAGTTACGGTTGAGAAGAAAGAGATGGTAAAGTTGGAAGGAGCCATCGAGAATCAGAATCGAGCTGGAAGGGACCTTGGAGGTCTTCCAGTCCACTCCCATGCTCAAGCAGGAGACCCTATATCATTTCAGGCAAGTGGCTGTCCAGTCTCTTCTTAATGATGGATGGTGATGGAGCACCCACAACTTCTGGTGGCAAGCCGTTCCACTGGTTAATTGTTCTCACTGTTATATGCCATAAAAATGTATTTGTGGGTTTGTCTCTTCCTGATTTTTACTCATCTCATTCATTCCGTTAGGAGCAGAGGTGGTATTCACTTACCTTCCCTACCGGTTTGCAAATGTGAACACGCGCCCCATCTGTGCATGCGCGCGACCTTCCGCACATGCGCTTTGCTCACGCATGCGGCTTGCACGCATGCGCGCAGCTTCAAAACATGCAGAAATAGGACAGCATAGAGCCAGAGCCAGAGCCAGAGCCGGGGTGGGGGTGGGTGGGCCCACCCCACCCACAGGTCGCCGCTACCAGTTCGCCCGAACCGGTAGAATACCACCTCTGTTAGGAGAGAAGTAATGAGGATGCCATCAGTTTTGCTGTTGTTCCGTCACCAAGTTGTCTCCAACACCTGGTGACCCCATGGACCATAGCATACCAGCTCCCTGTCTTCAGCTGGCTCCCAAAGTTTGCCCAAATTCATGTTCCTTGCATCCGTGACACTATCTAACCATCTCATCCTCTGTCGTCCCCTTCTTCTTCTGCCTTCCATCTTTCCCAACATCGGGGTCTTCTCCAAGGAGTCCTCTCTTCTCATTAGGTGGCCGAAGGATTTGAGCTTCAGCTTCAGGATCTGTCCTTCCAAAGAACAGTCAGGGTGGATTTCCTTTAGGATCGACTGATTGGATCTCCTTGCAGTCAGAGGGACTCCCAAGAGCCTTAACCAACACCACAATTCGAAAGTGTCAATTCTTCGGCGTTCAGCCTTCCTTACGGTCCAACTCGGTCCATACGTTACTACTGGGTAAAACCATAGCTTTGACTATAAAGACCTTTGTCAGCATGGGGACGTCTCTGCTTTTTAATATGCTGTCTAGGTTTGCCTAGGGACGCGGTGGCTCAGTGGCTAAGATGCTGAGCTTGTCCATCGAAAGGTCGGCAGTTCAGCGGTTCGAATCCCTAGTGCTGCGTAACGGGGTGAGCTCTTACTTGTCCCAGCTTCTGCCAACCTAGCAGTTCCAAAGCACGTTAAAAAATGCAAGTAGAAAAATAGGGACCACCTTTGGTGGGAAGGTAACAGCGTTCCGTGCGCCTTTGGCGCTTAGTCATGCCGGCCACATGACCACGGAGACGTCTTCGGACAGCGCTGGCTCTTCGGCTTTGAAACGGAGATGAGCACCGCCCCCTAGAGTCGGGAACGACTAGCACATCTGTGCGAGGGGAACCTTTACCTTTACCTAGGTTTGCCATAGCTTTCCTCCCAAGGAGGATTTTTCTCCAACATCACAGTTTCTCTCTGCTTAGGATTAGATCTCACACCCAGCACTTTGAACTAGACTATTATTTTAAAAAAATAAATTCATGCTCAAACCTGGGTAGAATGTAGCACACGGTACATGGCGCACACTTTTCAAAGATACTCATTTGATTGTAACTTGTGTGGGATGAAAAAACATAGGGGACAACTTTCTTCTGACATCCAGCTTGTATCTGGGGTCGGGGGCCGGGGGGGGAGGGAGTGTCCAAAAAGTCAAGATCAGTGAAAGCCCCTCTCCCCTTTTTAAAGTGCTTTCCAGGCACTTGAAAAAATGTTTCTGTATCGCTTCTTCTGATCCCCAATTATCTTGTCTCGTTCGTAGTTACCCCGGTCTCTTTACAAGACATATTTTCCAGGCTCCTTAGCTTAGATGCTCTGCCCAGTTTGTTTAATTAACAAGCATTGCCAAATGGATATGTTGGTTTTCTACTTTTATTAACAGCAGTATATTATTTCATCACAATCTTATTTTATCTCTGTACAAATTGCAGTTCATTTTCTCAAGAAAAAATAACCAAAATAAAGATCTCTCCCTCTCTCTGTCTCTGTCTCTGTCTCTCTCCATCCATCCATCCATCCATCCATCCATCCATCCATCCATCCATCATTTTGTGCTACAACCTTGGATCTTTACAGCCTTATAGGAAAAATATGCATGTCCTCAAAAATGTTGAGACACAGAAATGACACAAATGTGTGCCACCGGTGATACCAAGCAGTCCTGGATTTTGTTCTTGACTAAAGGTGCTTCAAACCTTTGGCCAAAATTTGAAGTAGCTAAAATTTGCCACCAATCCGTCTCTCTCAAAAGCCAACAAAAGTTTATTGGAGATTGAACAGAAAGTTTGCTTGGATTATTTCTTAAATCCTTGTTCCCTTTTTATTTCCTTCTCAAAATGATTCAAAGCACCTGAAGGTTTTAATAAAGGGAGATAGTCAGCCTAAGAAAGTATAAATTTTTACCATGAGGAGACTCAATTCTAAAAGTATAAGGGCATTTAAGCCTTTTCTTTTGCTGCTGCACCTTCCTTCCATATACAGGCAGTCCTCGACTTACAACGGTTCATTTAATGACCGTTCAAAGTTACAACGGCACTGACAATAGCAACTTATGACCGTTTTTTACACTTACGTCCACTACAGCATCCCCAAGGTCGTGTGATCAAAATTCAGATGTTTAGCAACTGGTTCCTATTTATGACGGTTGCAGTGTCCCAAAGTCAGGTGCTCAAACCTCTGACAAGCAAAGTCAATGGGGAAGGCAGATTCACTTAACAACCGAGTTACTAACTTTAACAACTGCACTGATTCACTTAACAACTGCGGCAAGAAAAATGGGACAAAGTTCACTTAACGAATGTTTCACTTAGCCACGACAAAGGTTGGGCTCCATTATGGACGTAAGTTGAGGACTACCTGTATTTCAACCATCACTGGTATGAAAGCTGGTCAGATCTGAAACCTCTAATTTGCACGGGATTATTTACACGCTCCCTATCTTCTAGATGAGCAATTACTAGCATGGTAGCTCAGGCACAAATGGCCACAGACACATCTTGTTTAGCATCATCCTTGTAAAAGTCTGTAGAGATTTTCAGTCATCCAGGTCATGGTTGTCCCAAAGGTGCTTTTTCAAGAGGCAACTGGACTTTCTGGGTTTTCTTTGAAGACTTTTCCCTTCTCATCCAAGAAGCTTCTTCAGCTCTGAGTGGATGGTGGGGAATGGAAGGGATTTATATTTCTTGCAGACAGCTGGTCATTTGCATCCTTTTAGAGGGTCCTTGAAGCACTTGGAGGTTTATCTGTGTCCTCAGGGTCACCTGAGTAGTGCAAATGGTTCTGGTCGTTGCAATATTTTTTTCTGGAAATCCGTTCTTTTAGCTATGCAGTTTGGGATGAACACCCTTCAAATGGTGTAAATGGATTTCCAGAAAAAACTGCAGACTACAGGAACCATTTGCACTATTCAGGTGAATATCCAAGTGCTTCAACAACCCTCTAATGTCCAAAAGGATGCAAACGACCAGCTGTCTGCAAGGAATATAAATCCTTCCATCCCCCACCATCCAAGTCAGAGCTGAAGAAGCTTCTTGGATGAGAAGCGAAAGGTCTTCAAAGAAAAAACAAGAAAATCCAGTTGCCTCCTGAAAAATCACTTTTGGGACCATCCTGCAACATGCAGAGACATAAGACTTCTGCTCTAATAGTGCTTCCTGGTGACTAGATTTCAAAGTAAACAGTCAAGATCAAGAACAGGATCTATTCAAGTAGAACACCTGCCAGCCAATGGCAAGGGACAACAAGTATTTTGAGGACAAAGGTTCCTTCACAAAGTTGTCTATTCTTTCTTTAAAGTTGCCTCCTAAGTTATGGAATACTGCATAACACTTGGAATACTGCATCCAGTTTTGGTGGCCACGATGTAAAAAAGATGTTGAGACTCTAGAAAGAGTGCAGAGAAGAGCAACAAAGTTGATTAGGGGACTGGAGGCTAAAACATATGAAGAACAGTTGCTGGAATTGGGTATGTCTAGTTTAATGAAAAGAAGGACTATGGGAGATATGATAGCAGTCTTCCAATATCTCAGGGGCTGCCACAAAGAAGAGGGAGTCAAGCTATTCTCCAAAGCACCTGAAGACAGGACAAGAAGCAGTGGGTGGAAACTAATCAAGGAGAGAAGCAACCTAGAAATGAGGAGAAATGTACTGACAGTGAGAACAATTAATCAGTGGGATGGCTTGCTTTCAGAAGTTGTGGGTGCTCCATTACGGGATGTTTTTAAGAAGAGATCGGAGAGCCATTTGTCTGAAATGGTCATTCTATTCTATTCTATTCTATTCTATTCTATTCTATTCTATTCTATTCTATTCTATTCTAATTAGCTGGCCTGCCACCTGTTGGTCCCCTGAATTCCTTAAATTAAGACAATACAGGTAGTCCTCGACTTACAACAGTTCATGTAGTGACCTTTCGAAGTTACAACGGCCCGGGGGAAAATGACCTATGACCGTTTTTCACACTTACGATGGTTGCAGCATCCCCATGGTCACGGGATTAAAATCCGGATGCTTGGTAACTGACTCACATTTATGACGGTCGCAGGGTCACGTGATCCGCTTTCGCGACCTTCCGACGAGCAAAGTCAATGGGGGAAGCCAGATGCACTACACAACCGTGTTATCCGTTTCACAAGTGCGGTGATTCACTTAAGAAATCATCTTCTTTTAACGACCGCATAATCGCTTGTGGGGTGGAGTCTGAGCAACTGAATGGAGCGGAGTGTTTACTGGCCGGATGCCCTTCCTGTTGCCAATGCGGAGTTATATTCAGCAGTTATATTCTCAACGTGCCCAGAGAGAGAAATATCTGCCTCTACCTAGGATCGAACTCACAGCCTCCTGATGGTGAGGCGAGAGCTCCACTTCTACGCCACCGCACCACTCTATGATTCACATTCAAGAAATGTGGCAAGAAAAGTCGTAAAACGGGGCAAAACCCGCTCAACAAATTTCTTGCTGAGCAGCATAAATTTGGGGCTCCGTGGTGGTTCGTAAATCGAGGACCACCTGTATGGGGTCCAGCTCCCTATACAAAGACAGCTAAGCAAGTGGGGCAGGCAAAGGCAAGGGGGATAAGAAGCATTCTCCTTTCCCAGTTGTTGAGTCGTACAGCTCAGTGAAGAACAGGAAGAAATCGTCTCGGCTTCCTGTAAAGAGAGACATGGATGGGACATCACCAACCAAAGCTGAGCCATGTCGGTTCCAGCTTGTCTCAAACAGACACCTTGATTGACAATTGGGAGAAGCTAAAGAATGCTCAGAAAGCAAGACGAAGAAGAGACAATCCAGAAAGGAGATGAACACCAAAGGATAACCGTTGCTACACAAACCCCCAACTTATTATCCAGGTTACTTTGGGCATTTTTTAACCCTCTTGTGCTTCTGTAACCACAACTTCATGTAGTGGACTTCCAAGAGGCGAGCCTGCAGGATGGAGATTGGGTCAGAGGGGTTGTTGGCACGCAGATCCAGATGGTGAGCTCCTTCCGGGATCATGATGGCCACCAGAGTGTCCGTGATGTTCTTTGTCACGCCACCTCCGGACCAAGGATCGAGTCCTCCGTTACTAGCAGAGAATGGAGAAGACAGGAGTGAATGGCATGCTTGAAGGTTAAGGAGAAAGCCGAGAAACAAGAACAGCACAATAATTCCATCTCAGATCATGATTTGGGTTGTATCTCTGTTCCTCTCATCAAGCATCTTGAATTATGACATCAACACTCAAGAATCAGAAGACAGTTCCTCTTGTAACCATCCCAGTACCTGATTATTTTTCTTTATTTATATCCCATCTTTGATATTTTTATACATTACTCAAGTGAACATACCTAATCCTCCTCCCTTCTCCTATTTTCCCCACAACTACCATCCTATGAGATGGATTGGGCTAAGAAAAAGTTAACTGGCCTAAAGTCACCCAGCCAGCTTTCACGCCTAAGAGAGGACTAGAACTCACCATCTCCTGGTGATTGGCCCAATGTCACCCAGTCGGCTTTCATGCCTAAGACAGGACTAGAACTCACCATCTCCTGGTGATTGGCCTAATCTCACCCAGTCGGCTTTCACGCCTAAGACAGGACTAGAACTCACCATCTCCTGGTGATTGGTCCAATGTCACCCAGTCGGCTTTCACGCCTAAGACGGGACTAGAACTCACCATCTCCTGGTGCTTTTTCTTTATTTATATCCCATCTTTGATATTTTTATACATTACTCAAGTGAACATACCTAATCCTCCTCCCTTCTCCTATTTTCCCCACAACTACCATCCTATGAGATGGATTGGGCTAAGAAAAAGTTAACTGGCCTAAAGTCACCCAGCCAGCTTTCACGCCTAAGAGAGGACTAGAACTCACCATCTCCTGGTGATTGGCCCAATGTCACCAAGTCGGCTTTCACGCCTAAGACGGGACTAGAACTCACCATCTCCTGGTGATTGGCCCAATGTCACCCAGTCGGCTTTCACGCCTAAGACGGGACTAGAACTCACCATCTCCTGGTGATTGGCCCAATGTCACCAAGTCGGCTTTCACGCCTAAGACGGGACTAGAACTCACCATCTCCTGGTGATTGGCCCAATGTCACCCAGCTGGCCTTCACTCCCAGGGCAGAACTAGAACTTACAGCCACCTGGTGATTGGCTTAAAGTCACCCAGCCAGCTTCCGTGCCTAACACAAGATTAGAATTCATCATTGAATTGGATGACATTGGCCCAATGTCACCCAGCTGGTCTTCACTCCTAAGGCAGAACTAGAACTCACAGTGTCCTGGTTTCTAGCCTGATGCCTTCATCACTAGACCAAACTGGCTCTTTAACTCTCCCTTCTTCCTATTTTCCCTACAACAACCAGCCTCTGAAGTAGGTTGGGCAAAGTCTGGCTTTCACGCCTAAGGTGGGACTAGAACTCACACTCTCCTGGTTTTTAGGCCAGCACCTTAACTACTACACCCAACTCTTGAATTATTATTGTGTTATATTGTACTTTTGCATATGTTCATCTGAACAGCTTCTCTAGGGATCAACTGGATAGAAAACTAAGGCCTAAATGTGACAAAATGTTAAACTAATTATAGGTAGGATGTTTAAATAGGCAAGGAATGCTTCTAATTTGAAGGGCCAAGGGAAGAAAAAGACAATCAACACAATCCTTTGGAGAGGAGCATCCAGCATCTGTTTTAGCCTCGTAATTTGTTGTTGTTAGTTGCGAAGTCGTGTCCGACCCATCGCGGCCCCATGGACAACGTTCCTTCAGGCCTTCCTGTCCTCTACCATCCCCCGGAGTCCATTTAAGCTCACGCCGACTGCTTCAGTGACTCCATCCAGCCACCTCATTCTCTGTCGTCCCCTTCTTCTTTTGCCCTCAATCGTTCCCAGCATTAGGCTCTTCTCCAGCGAGTCCTTCCTTCTCATTAGGTGGCCAAAGTATTTGAGTTTCATCTTCAGGATCTGGCCTTCTAAAGAGCAGTCAGGGTTGATCTCCTCTAGGACTGACCGGTTTGATCGCCTTGCAGTCCAAGGGACTCGCAGGAGTCTTCTCCAGCACCATCGTTCAAAGGCCTCGATTCTTCGGCACTCAGCCTTTCTTATGGTCCAACTTTCACAGCCATACATTGCAACTGGGAAAACCATAGCCTTGACTATACGCACTTTTGTTGGCAGGGTGATGTCTCTGCTTTTTAGTATGCTGTCTAGATTTGCCATAGCTTTCCTCCCCAGGAGCCTCGTAATTTAAAAAAAACCCCAAATCTAGTCACTTTTTCATGACTTGTACCCATCACCAATGCAATGGAGTCCCTCCATCTTGCTTTTGTCCTGTTTTTCTCTTTCCTTTCACCTTTCCCAACATTATAGACTTCTCAACAGAGCTAGCTTTTTGAATGATGTGTCCACCATATATAGTTTAGGTAGTCCTCAACTTATGATGACAGTTGGGACCAGAATTTCCATGGCGAAGCAAGATGGTTCTTCAGTAAGGTTCTTACGGCCTTGGGGTTTTGTTTTTGCCTTGGTTGTTAAGTGAATCACTGCAGTTGTTAAGTGACTCACGCGAATGTGGCTCCCCCCCCCCATTGATGGACTGGGAAGGATGCAAATGATCTCAGGATGTTGCAAATGTAAGTCACTTTTTTAAAGTGCCGCTGTTAAGTTCGACAGTTGCTAAAGGAATCGTTGTAAGTTGAGGACTACTTGTAATTTGAGCTTGGTCATTGGGGTGGGAAAACACATCCCCATGCACCATGGCTAACACGCCTGGTGGCGCAGTGGTTAGAATGCAGCATTGCAGGCAAACTCTGCCCACAGTCAGGAGTTCGATCCTGACCGGACTCAAGGTTGACTCAGCCTTCCTTCCGAGGTCGGTAAAATGAGGACACAGATTGTTGGGGGCAAGAGGCTGACTCTGTGAACCGCTTAGAGAGGGCTGTAAAGCACTGTGAAGCGGTATATAAGTCTAAGTGCTATGAGGGAGGGGGTTGTTAAATGAATCTGGCTTCCCCATTGATTTTGATTGTCAGAAGGTCTCAAAAGGTGACCACCTAACCCCAGGATACTGCAATTGTCATAAATATGAGCCAGTTGCCAAGTGTCTGAATTTTTATCATGTGATCGTGGGGATGCTGTAACAGTTGTAAGTGTGAAAAATGGTCATACATGGTCACTATTTTCAGTGTCATTGTAACTTTAAAAGTGAGCTGTGGTGGTGCAGTGGTTAGAATGCAGTATTGCCGGCTAACTCTGCCGACTGCCAGCAGTTCAATCCTGACCGGGCTTAAAGTTGACTCAGCCTTCCATCTTTCCAAGGTCGGTAAAACCAGAACCCGGATTTTTGCGGGCAATATGCAAATAATGCTACTATATTGTAAACTGCCCAGAGAGTGCTGTAAAGCACTATGGGACAGTACGGTATATAAGTCTAAGGGGAACTGTGGTGGTGCAGTGGTTAGGATTGCAGGCTAATTCTGCCCACTGCCAGGAGTTCGATCCTGACCTGCTGAAGGTTGACTCAGCCTTCCAATCCTTCCGAGGTCGGTAAAATGAGGACCCAGATTGTTGGGGCCAATAGGTTGACTCTGTAAACCGCTTAGAGAGGGCTGTAAAAGCACTGTGAAGCGATATATAAGTCTAAATGCTACTGCTATTGGTTATGTACAACAGAAACTCACCTGAAAATGATGTTACTGTGAGCACTTATGTTTTTCCCACCGTAAATGGTGGGAATCCAGGAAGGGCGGGGTCGTACCCCCCAGGCTTTGAAACAGTCCTCTGAGTAAGTATGGAAGTCCCATTTCTGTGGCTCAAACATATCGTTGATACCATCGGAACACATGGGCATCACCATCTCAGTGCAAGCCTTGGAGACAAGAAGGAAGACAGGAGAGTTTAATTTCATAAGATCCTGGCTTGGAATAGCTCTGTCAGAGAGACAGATGTTCATATGTGAATCCCTAAAAACGCAAACTCTTAAAAGATTTATGTATTATTTATTAAATTTCTAGGCCGCCACCTGACTAATAGAGCGACCCCGGGTAGGCTTACAATACAGGTAGTCCTCAACTTAGAGCAGTTCATTTAGTGACCGTTCAAAGTTACAACGTCACTTGAAAAAAAAAGGGACTTACGACCGTTTTTCACACTTACAAACCATTGCAGCATCCCCACCAAAGGTGGTATTCAGCCGGTTCGGACCGGTTCGGGCGAACCGGTAGCGGTGACTGCGGGTGGGCGTCGGGACGTAATGCCATCCTATTTAGCCACGTTTTCGAGGCCGGGCGCATGCGCAGACGGTGCGCGCGCGAGCAAAGCGCATGCACGGAAGGCCGGGCGCATGTGTGGAAGGTGCCTGCACGCAGCGAGCGTGCGGAAGGCCGGGCGCATGCGCAGAAGGCGTGCGCACGAGCGAAGCGAGCGAGCATGCGGCGAACCGGTGGCAACAATATGTGAAATCCACCCCTGATCCCCGCGTTCACGTGATCCAAATTCAGACGCTTGGCAATCTGGTACGTATTTATGACGGTTGCAGCGTCCTGAGGGGGGGGGTCACGTGACCTCCCCCTTTTTTTGCAACTTTCTGATTCAGCAAAGTCAATGGGGAAATCAGATTCACTCCACCACCGTGTGACTGACTTATCAACCGCAGAGATTCACTTCCCAACTGGGACAAGAAAAGTCGCCAAACGGGGCAAAACTCCCTTGACAAATGTTTCCCTCAGCGAAAGAAATTTTGGGCTCAATTGTGGTTGTAAGTTGAGGACTACCTGTATAGTTAATGAAAAGTTTAAAAAGCGCTAAAAAGATTAGAACAAAAAGTTACAAATTGAAAAATGGCTATGACTTTTACGTTGGAAAAAAGGGGTGCCTTACGTCATGATCGCCATTCACCCACCCCTCCCCATTATTGCCATGATGATTACGGGGTGCACACCAGTGGTGAAATCCAATTTTTTTTACTACCGGTTCTGTGGGCGTGGCTTGGTGGGTGTGGTGTGGCTTGGTGAGAGTGGCAGGGGAAGGATACTGCAAAATCCCCATTCCCTTTCCACTCCTGGGGGAAGGATACTGCAAAATCCCCATTCCCTCCCCACACCTGGGGGAAGGATATTGCAAAATCTCCATTCCCTCCCCACTCCAGGGGAAGGATACTGCAAAATCCCCATTCCCTCCCCACTCCTGGGGGAAGGATATTGCAAAATCTCCATTCCCTCCCCACTCCTGGGGAAGGGATTTGCCAAATCTCCCATCCCTCCCCCACCCAGCGGAAGG